>JAEVFN010000002.1:4483664-4746163 GCA_030449075.1 Murraya paniculata
AGTCGTTCACAATATAACTGATTGATAAAATGTAAAATAATAAAAATAAGTTATGTCAATACGTGAAATATTATCTTTCACAACAATTCAAAAATGCTGCAAAAAACCGCATTTGTTAAAACGTCCTAACAAAGGATGCTGTAAATAGCATAATGTTTTTGTAGCTCTTTTTTTTGGTGCAGCAAGAAACGCTGCATATTGTTATACGAGTAAAATGCAGCAAAAATTAATAAATAAATTTGGAAATCTTTTACTATTCATTTTGTAAAATTAATCACAATTCAATTGAGTAAAAATTTCCAAATTTAATTCTCAATAAAATCAGTTGAACTTTGCATCCATACAACAAAAAGTTTAGTTCAAGATTGTTAAGTCTGTACACACAATATAACATTCTTGGGAAACCAAAACTCTTGCCAAGTTAATGTTTTTTTCTTTCCCTGTTTCAATTATGAAGAAAACATACCATCAACTTGGAAACTATAAGCCTACGACAACATGATGTCTGTTTTTCGGCGAAGCAATCGTGCCTCCAATTACATCACTAAGAAAATGAAACCTGATGTAGCACGATATAAGTGAGTATATTCTACTAATGCAGCAGTCACCTAAACTTTCCAGCAATCTGGTCCCAAGACATATATGATGCACTTTCGCAAATGGATCTCTCGATGCACTTGTCCCTTCTCCAACAACTTTTCCTATTCCCATCCAACCTAATAATCTACACCAAGTACTCTCAATATTTGTGAAAGTGCTTTCACATGCTTTAGCTTTCTATTATTGGAAAGATTTAGCGAGTCAGCAAATGAGGTTGTATTAATAAGATTGCAACAGTACAAAAAATGAACAAAATGAACAGTAAAGAATATTAATAACCAAGAAATAAATTGTCGAAGCAATAACAAATTGATCAATACAAAGGAAATGAAAGATAGAAGACAACAAATTGAGCAATACAAAAAAAAATTAAAAAACCCGAGGCCTGTTAAATAACTGTCTCCTCAAAATAGATTTACCGCCTACTGCAGTGCTTGTAGGTCTGTCGATATCTGTTTCCCAGGATGCAACGGGAGCGAATTATTTGCCAAGCACAGACGAATAATTTCGGTGAACAACAATAGCATAGAATCTCGATCAGAAAATTAGAACGCCAGAGGAAGAATTTTTTTTTTTTCAAGTGCTCTTGTGTGTCTTTTGTTTCATAAAATAGAAGAGGCAAGCTACTTTTTTATAATGTAACAACTGAATAATGAAATTAAATATTTGGATTCATTATTTAATTTAATTTGTTATAGCCCATTGTTACACAATATGCCCATTAGGCCAGAGTAAAGTAATTTTTGGGCTGACATTCATGTACGCAGGACACGCGGGTGCACACGAGTTCAACTAAATTGCACTTCGATTGAGCAATACAAATTGAACAATACAAAAAAAAAAAATATTAAAAAACCCGAGACCTGTTAAATAACTGTCTTCTTAAAATAAATTTACCGCCTCCTGCAGTACTTGTAGTTTTGTTGATATCTGTTTTCCAGGATGCAACAGGAGCAAATTATTTGCCAAGCACAGACGAATAATTCCGGTGAACAATAACAGCACAGAATCTCGATCAGAAAATTATATTGCCAGAGGAAGAATTTTTTTTTTTTTCAAGTGCTCTTGTGTGTCTTTTGTTTCATAAAATAGAAGAGGGAAGCTACTTTTTTATAACGTAACAACTGAATAATGAAATTAAATATTTGGATTCATTATTTAATTTAATTTGTTAAAGCCCATTGTTACACAATATGCCCATTAGGCCAGAGTAAAGTAATTTTTGGGCTGACATTCATGTACGCAGGACATGCGGGTGCACACGAGTTCAACTAAATTGCACTTCGATTGAGCAATACAAATTGAGCAATACAAAAAAAAATTAAAAAACCCGAGGCCTGTTAAATAACTGTCTCCTTAAAATAAATTTACCGCCTCCTGCGGTGCTTGTAGTTTTGTCGATATCTATTTCCCAGGATGCAACAGGAGCAAATTATTTGCCAAGCACAGACGAATAATTCCGGTGTACAACAGCAACACAGAATCTCGATCAGAAAATTAGAACGCCAGAGGAAGAATTTTTTTTTTTTCAAGTGCTCTTGTGTGTCTTTTGTTTCATAAAATAGAAGAGGGAAGCTACTTTTTTATAACGTAACAACTGAATAATGAAATTAAATATTTGGATTCATTATTTAATTTAATTTGTTAAAGCCCATTGTTACACAATATGCCCATTAGGTCAGAGTAAAGTAATTTTTGGGATGACATTCATGTACGCAGGATGCGCGGGTGCACACGAGTTCAACTAAATTGCACTTCGATTTGCACCCTCCTGTGCGCGCGCTTGTAGAGAAAGCCTTTATCCTTAAAATTCTTACTCGAGTGTGGATGAGTGTTTATATATAAACACAAATCATTGAGCTTATTTTTCCCTTGTGGGATTCAACTTCAAGGGTGCATTTTGAGAGTCAATTCTCATTCACCCAAGCATCATTTTGAGTATGAATTATACCATTTCGAAGTTTTCACGGAATATAATCCGAACTACTCAAGATTTTTCACTTTCGCTAAGTGGGTCACACTCAAAATGTGCCCTCGTATAGCATGTTAATCAGCTGTTTTTTCCACAATAATAACAATAAAAAATCTAATAAGAGATAAACAAATTATTTGAGAAAATTTGAAAAGTTTTTTTCAAGCTTAAAATTCTAATCATTTTTTCATAAAGAACTAATCTATCCTTTGATCTAAGAAAATGATTCTTTATCAGAAAGCACTAAAAAATCTGATTATTTTAGAGTTTCTCAACTACAAATGACGGAGAGCATTTATAAAACTAATAAAATCACAACTTAATTTCGAATGTAAAGTGTCTTCAGAATATTTCTTCTTGTGACAGATCTCATTTTGATCCTGAAAATATAAAAAATAAAGAACAATATACATTATCAAAATACTTGTTTTAAATATTATATAATTCAAAGCTAACAGTCATTTTACCATTAACTTAGTTCAATGTCTCGAGAACTTTTCATCATACTATCTGTGTCTATTTGATCCTGAAAATATGTTTAAAAATAGCAAAACATTTAGTAAGCATTGCTTTTAGCAGTGTCAAACATAGATTTTTCAACCATATTTATTACCTATTGTCTGCTTATGTTCTCAATGAATGCAATCTTTAGTTCCTTAAGTGGTTTTCTAAGACCTTTTAGTTCCATTTTAATTTGTGCAGTATTAGGCTTGTTAAATGCTTCTAATTCGTCAATGTTGTGTAATTCCTGAACCAGCTCTACGTACACGCCTATTACATTATTTTCCTAGCACACGAGTTAAAACGTCACTATTAATTGTTGAACCATCTTCACTTACTTGTAGGGGTGGCAATATGGGTTAGGATTCGTTTATTCGGTTCGATTCGGTGCGAATTAAATGGGTTTGGGTTTGAAAAAATTGATTCGTTTAATAAATGGGTGAATTCGATTCGATTCGTTTATTAAACGAATCGAATCCGGGTTTAAAGATATTAATTCGTTTATTCGTTAAGGATTCGTTTAACAAAAGGGTCATAAACGAATCGAATACAAATCGATTCGGTTAAAATTCGTTTAATTAAATTACTTTTTTATCCTCAAATTTATTTGAAAAATTTTTTAAATTAAAAGGTTAATATCGTAATTTTAAAAATAAGACAAACCATCACAAACCAACCATTAGGGCAGCCGGCCCTAATTTTCCATTTCGTTACTCTTTCTTTTTCTTTCCCTTCAACCATTTTGCAGCGGCAGCCTTCAAGGCTTCAACCTTCTTCTTCATCATTTGCAGACTTGCCACAATTCATCCTCAGCCACTTGTTATCACCTACTACCACCATCTCACCTACCTCAATCATGGTAAGCTAAGCTCCAGCTCTTTTTCCCTTTTTTTTTTTTTGGACAAACCTTACATTAATTAATAAATTGAGGTCATGGTAAGCTAAGCGAGGTCATGTGCATGTGCAGCTGTAACAGTTGTCAATTATTGTTACCGATCTAAGCCGCCACGCCGTAAGCTCTGCCGCCACACCGTAAGCTCTGATCCTTTCTCCTTTTTTTGTTTTTAATTTTTGAGTTATGGGTTTATATGCATTTACTGATTTATGACTTTATGTATATAATTTTTTAATTATTTCAGTTAAATTGTTAATTAATCTTGCTCAATAATTTTGAATTAATTTTTTTAGGAGAATGGACACAAGCCAAAGTAATTCACTCTACACAATTAACGATTCCAGTGTTGGAGATGATGATGTAAATGACATAATCGAAATGGAACAAGAGATTGAAAACAGTTTAAGGCTAGCGGAACAAAAAGGACCACGGCAAAGGAAACTAACTTCAAAAGTTTGGTCTTTGTTCCGTAAAGTTCCAGGGGATAAATATCCAGACAACAAGCCAAGAGCGGTGTGTAAAAAATGCGGCATTGAGTACGTGGCTGTGCGTAATTCTGGTACAGGTAATTTAAAAAGGCATTATGATACTTGTGCGAAATTTAAAAAACGTGATCCCGCACAAATGATGCTAGATCGTAGTGATGGATTGTCAACTCGTGTTCCAGAATTTGAAGCTCATGTGTTTCGTGAATTATTGTCTTATGCCATTATCATGCATGATTTGCCATTTCAATTTGTTGAATATGAGGGCATTAAAAGAATTTGGAATTATTTGTGTGATGAAGTGCCTAACATCTGTAGGAACACTGCGAAAGCAGATGTGTTAAAAATGCATAATAGGGAAAAGGCAAAAATTAGAAGCATGTTAGAAGAAGCTCCTGGTAGAATATGTCTTACTACTGATTTATGGACTTCTATAACTACAGATGGTTATTTGTGTCTCACTGCACATTTCATTGATAAGGGATGGAATTTACAGAAAAAAGTGTTGAATTTTTGTGAAATGCCAACTCCACACACTGGGGTTGCCTTGGCTGAAAAAATATTGTCATTGTTGTGTGAATGGGGTATTGAGAAAAGGATTTTTTCATTGACTGTAGATAATGCTTCAAGTAATGATGTTTGCATTGTTATGTTAAAAAGTCAATTGAGATTGAGGAATGCTTTGGTGTGTGATGGAGATTTCTTTCATATTCGATGTTGTGCTCATATTATTAATTTGATTGTTCAACGAGGATTGAAAGAAATCGAGAAAGAAATAGAAAAAGCCCGTGAGAGTGTGAAATATGTCAAGGGGTCACAAATGAGGAAAAAAAAATTCTTGGAGTGTGTTAGGCAAGTGTCTCTAGATGACAAGAAAGGATTAAGACAAGATGTTCCTACAAGATGGAATTCAACTTTTCTCATGCTTGATAGTGTTGTGTATTACAAAAATGCTTTCCTTCATTTACAATTGAGTGATTCTAATTACAAGAATTGTCCTTCTGAAGAAGAATGGGGAAAAATAGAGAAAATTGGCAAATTCTTGTCTATGTTTTACGAGATCACATGCATTTTTTCCGGGTTAAAATATCCCACTTCGAACTTGTATTTTCCTAAGGTGTTTGCGGCTAAGGTTGCTTTGGATCAATTATTGTGTAGTGAGGATGTGTACATGAAAACTATGGCACAGAAAATGATAGAAAAATTTGAGAAGTATTGGTCTGATTTTTGCACCATTCTAGCAATAGCGGTCATCTTGGATCCTCGATACAAGATGGCATTCATTGAGTTTGCCTATAACAAGGCTTATGGTCAAAATTCGGAGGAGTTGAAACATGTTCGAGATAATTTGTTTTCAACTTTTGGTGAGTATAATTTGATCACAGCATCTTCCTCCACTACATCCGTACTCACTCAAATTAGTGATGTTGGTTCAAGCGCGGGACGTAATGACATTAATCAGAGTACACTTAACCAAAGAACCATGGATATGTTTAAGGTATATTTACAATTTTCTTATTTGTTCATTGTAAAAATTTATTATGTTTGTGTTTATTTTGGATTTTGACTATTTTTATTTCTTAATTATTTTGTAGGAGTTTGATGATTTTGATAGCATGGACAGTAGTGCTTATGTTAGAAAATCTGAATTGGAACTTTATTTGGATGAGCCAAGAATTGATAGGAAGATTGATTTAGATATTCTAAGTTTTTGGAAAGGAAATGGATTTCGTTATCCTAACCTTTCGTCCATGGCTCGTGATATTTTGAGCATCCCTATATCCACTGTTGCATCTGAATCAGCTTTCAGTGTTGGCGGTCGAGTTCTTGATCAATTTCGAAGTGTATTGAAGCCGGAGACAGTCCAAGCAATTATTACTACTAGAGATTGGATGTTTGGAGAGATTGGTAAAACTTGCTCATAAAATTTATTTATTTTTCTTTTATAATATTACAAGCAATTGTTTCTCATTAAAGTTTACTTTTATAAAATTATTGTAGAAAATTTTGATGTCACCGTGGACGAACTTACTCAAAACATTATGAACATGAGCACTAATTGTGCTCCATCTGCAGAGAGTGCCAATGATCCTAATGATAGTGTGGGAGTGTGATAGGTAAAGTTTTATTTTATTTATTTTTCTTGGCTTTGTAGATTTAACTATTATTTCCTTAACAATACTACAAATTTCCTATATATTTATATTTTAAAATTTTACAGTGACTATTATTAATGTTGCGACATGCTAATATCGTTCTATTTATTTTTTGGTGTAGGATTCTTGTTTTTAAGGTGCCAAAACCAAATGAAGAGAATTAAAGAAATCACCTTACTTTATAATTTAAATTTTAATTATTGTAATTTGTATTATTAAGGATTTGTAATTTGGTATTTGGAAACAAAATTTGGTATTTGAATGATTGTATTTGGTATTTGTATTTGTAGGATATCAAATTTGAGGCTTTTTTATATTTTATTTTGCTTAATTTTGTTTATTAATTATATTTTTCTAAACGAATTGTAAACGAATTCGGATTCGAATCGATTCGATTCATTATGGATTCGTAATAGGATAAACGAATAATAAACGAATTCGGATTCGATTCGATTCGATTCGTTATGGATTCGCTATAGGATAAACGAATAATAAACGAATCCGGATGTGATTCGATTCGTTTATTAATTCTACTAAACGAATTAAACGAATCAAACCGAATATTCGTTTAATAAACGAATCGAATCCGAATCCTGAGATTTCAATTCGTTTAATAAACGAATCGAATTCGAATCAGTAGAATTTTGACCCAATTCGTTTATGATTCGATTCGAATTCGATTCGTTTATTCGTTTTGCCACCCCTACTTACTTGTGTCCTCTGATATTCATTTTTTTTTCCTTTTGAATCCATGGAGAAGTTTGACTGTTAATAGCAGAAAAATAAGAGTAAAAAAAATTAAATTTCGGAAATTAATTTATCACCAGTTTTTTTAGCAACATCCTCATTAATTGCAATCCCATTTTCTATATGTTCAGGAATCCACACATCAACTCCAGTTATTGGTGAGCTTGGTCTCTGTTGCATGTAAATCATATAGTGATGAATATTTAATTACTCACCTATTTCTTTTGTCTAATAATAAATAAATGACATGTATATCTCTAACCATTTCATGTCTTAAACGAGCCATCCCTTCTTATCTTATCCAGTGGATGTTGGTTTGTTTTTATCTCATTTTTTTGAAACCTCGTACTCTTCAACCATAATAAAAAGATATGTTAGGTTAATGAGTACATTAATCGTAACGGCTTACCAATCGCCGAGGCAATGGAGTATAAAGCTTCCCTACAATGTATGAAATGGATAGGGAAGTAAGGAAACGAGATCCATACTGGAACTATAGGAGATTGCTCGGCACCGGAAATCAGTGGTCCATTTAAATATCCTCATGGCACTCTTGTTAACATACCATAACTGCCTGACTCATAAACGGGAGTAATCTTCCTCAAATTCCAGTTTAATTAAAACATGACGATTATCCAGGAGGGATACCTAGGAATTTCCCTTCAATCCCCATGAACTAAAACATTTACATATCAATTCCATGCGAGGTCGGTTATAAGAAAATTTACCGACCAGTGATAGCTTGAAAGGGGTAGCCATTGCTTGAACTTCCGCGAAAGAAGAGCGCATGTTAGGCTCTCCCTCTGAACGATGTGACAGTCTTGATTGGAATAGTCGAGACGGAGGGCCCATTAATAAAATCCATGAAAGATTTGTATAGGGCCCCATTTCGATTCTGATCGGGGACGCCCTACCGTAGTGCCCGGAGAACCTTAGCTTACAAAGCTAGCTTACTAAGGCGAAGGAATTCTTCGTTGATTGCACGAGCTAGCCTCAGTCTCACCGTTGGAGGATTTAGTGGAGGATCTAGGGCGTTAGCCCGAAGCCCATAGAGAGAGAGAGTCAAAAGCCTATAGCACCGAGGCATATGTGGGAGCGGAGGTGGGCTTATAATGGGCTTGTTTTGGATCGCCGGAGATGAGGGAATTAGGATCTTGACCGGTTGGGTTTGCTTGTGGATTTGTGGTTGTGGATTTGAATTAGTTAAATAAGCATGTGGTGGGATATTGCATGAAAGTTGAATGGGGGACAAAACGTCAGTGGAGGTCGACGATTCATTGGGAACCGAAAGTGGAGTCAAAAGTGGCGTGCTTCTTGGTGGAGCATGCATGATTGTATGCGGGCTTGCGTGAGTGGTGTCATCATGATTGCATGTGGTGTGCACGGCATGTGTGGGTTACCCGAGGCAAGTCATGGTCACGGTTCGTATTTTCAAGCTCCCTCACAGTTTGCGGCTGCGGTGTGGGTGGCGACGGAAGATGTTCCATCGACGACAACGGCGGCCATGGTTTTTGGAAGTCGTGATACTGTTTTCATGCATGAAGAAGTTTCATTGTTTATTAATGAATAAAATAAATTTTCTACTTTTCAAAATGGTACAAGAAAGAGATCCTAGTTTCAATTAAAGCCCACATTTAACAAATGAGCTGGATCAGTATTAGAGTCTTTCCAAAGAGTGAGATAGCCTAAACTGCAATATGCTAAAAGGATGGCTATGAAGAAGCAAAAAGAATGGAGCTGCCCACTATGAGGGTAAGCTAAAGTAAGATAAAGCTGTTAATTTAAAGAGTAGCTTAGGTGTCTCACAGAATACTTAAGATAGCTGGGGATAACTTAGATATATTTATATATGTAACACTAATTGAGACATTAAATTGAAAATATAATTAAACAAACATAAATACAAAGAACACACCATATGTTTACGTGGCTCAACCCTTGGCCGACGTCCATGAGAACAAATCATCAATCCACTATATAAATGAGAGGTTACATGACATTTTACATTATATAAGATAAATAAAATAAGTCAAATAGCTATATAAAGAGGTTTGGTGTTTTAAGTAGATCTTGGATGCAGGAGAAAGGATGAAAACCTAACTAAAACAAAAAATTTATTTTTGGGATATAAGGTACCTCACTAAATCAAAGTGTTTGGACTATTTTAGGCTTTTATAGAGATGAAGAAGATTAAGAGGAGGATGATTATGGTGAGAGTTTCAGATTTGGAGTGAGAGAGCTTGAAAAGATGCCCTTAACCAGCAAAATAACATAAAGGAAGTTAGAGGTGGTGCTGGCAATAGCCCGCGATCACATTCCGATGTTCAAGTCAGCTTCTTAAACTACTTCTAGTGTTAAGAACTTTCAAGCTCTCTAAAATAGAGGCTGGAGGTTGAAGGAGAGCTCACCTTTTTAGTGGAGTGTGTATGTTTGGTGATGATTGAGAAAAGTAGAACCTTCGTGTCTTTATATATGGAGTACCTTGACTAACCCACCACCTGACACATTTCTAGGAATAATTTGGCTGTCCTTTTTAACATGCATATATTCTTTCACTTTTATCATGATTTTTTGGCCGTTAGAAGCATGCTTTGGGAGCAAGAAGGATGTTATTTGTACATGTGGTGTATGCTGTAATGTGGTCTAAGAAGGCCCGCTTGGTAACTTTTGAATGTGACAACTAAAGACTACTATTTTTAGTGTGCTATATTTTACCTTTTACAGGTGCGACAGTATGTTGTCCTCCTTTTTTCAGCAAGATATTTCCTATTTGATCTTGCCCCTTTGAGCAATGAAAATATTTTATATAGTTGATATTTTAGAGATTTTTTTTTACCACCTTACTTTTGGCATGTCATACCCCATGTACTAGCTCAATTATGAGGTGTACTTGGTGCATATAGGGTACCTTTCAATAACTACTTATAATCATAAATCTTTACATCGACACGTGGCACTTCATTATCAATTTTCTATTTATTCCCAAACACAAGAAAAAAAAAAAGAATTTACTTAAAAGAGACTTTATGCAACTTCTTTAAATTAAAAACTAATACCTTTTGTCAAATATTTTTCTTCGACTTGCCTTCTCTTTTGTCTTTCTTCATACTCATCCAAAGATAGATAAACTTGCATGTATCAGAATAAATCAAGATAAAAACAATTAAGAATTTACTTAATTGAGACTTTATGCCAACTCTAACTTAGCCAAGCTCTTTAAACTAAAAACTTGCACCTTTTTTCAAATATTTTTCTTAATCGTTATGCAATAAACGTGTGTTTGTATACATATATTTTCATTTTAATGTTTTATATTTGGTGATGAACAGAAATAATCATATGGTGTTAATTACCCCTTTTTCCTGTTCTTCGCCGCTGCTTTCTGCCTCTTCATCATCAATTTCTCTGAATGAAACAAGAGTCTTAATACAGATAGCCGAATCACGAGGACCCTTAGGCACATTGTTTATCGATATGGGACCATAAGCTGTCTTATCTATCTTGTCATACAAGAATAGTTTCCAAGCTTCATTCTCCCATTGTAAGTATCCACCAGAATTTTGTCTTTACACTTGGAATAAGCCAACGCGGTTTGACAAAGTCACAGCCATCACCAAATAGTCCATTCTAGTGAAAAGAAAACCTCTTCCAACTTACTTTCGCCTTTTTCTTATCATTGACAGTATCATTCAATTCCCATATTTTACAAAATCTCCCATGGCCATCATCAACACAACTCAAACATATAGATCCAGCAAAACAAAAACACAGCATATACATTTCCTGAAACATCTATAGGAATTTTGGCAGTGGAAATTTGTGCTGTCGAGAGATCAAAACTTAAAAGCAGATCTTGGACATCTTCCTGGGGACCAGATGCTACCAACCAATACAACCTGCCATTTGCAAAAGATGCATCAGCACAGGAGGAATCAAGATAGAAGGACCCCTTAGTCACATACTCTAGTGCATCGCCATCTTTGAAACTATAAACTCGAATTTCTGTTCTCTCAATGTTCCCTCTTCTCTGAATGATCCTAACCAGCTTGTAGTCATCATCAACCAGAAATTTACGGTGATGAAAAGGCCGAAGCAGAAGCTCGAAATAAAATAAAAAAAGGGTGAGAGCTATATATTAAGGGAAGAAAACAGCGATTGAGGAAAAATACATTATGTAAACTAGAGTTTATGAAAATTTTTCAAAAATTTATTGGGCCTAAAAGAAAATTTTCAAGAGCAAGAAATATCCACAGCTCGACCAAGAGCAATGCTAATTCTTAGCAAAATTGTCTAAATTTTGCCAGGGCAAACTAAAGAATAAAAGGATAATTGTGTTGTCGTTTCAAGTTTTGACTTTTATTAATTATAGCAGTATACATGGTAATATATATACACAAAATAGGACTCGTCAATCTTACAACCGTTGCAACATACCACACTTTTTGTCTTCATTCAGAATTACCGTTAGATGTAAAGTAAGTCCATCTAATGGTTGAGATGAGTTAGTGAATAATTAAAGTAGCCGGTTGCTTAAAAAGACTGTTAAAAACTATATTTAATAAATGAGGATCCAAATACAATACAAGTTCTTTCTTGATTTGTTTTGAGTGGCCATCATTGAAATTTCAACCAGAACTTCAAATGATTCAATATTGACAAGTAGTTGGGATTCCTAAACTTCATATTAGTAGCATCTTTCGTAGCATTCTCAAGCTAGCTCTCAAAGTGAAACCTCTGCAAATTACCAAACTCCAGTTGCTTCAATTGAGAGACATGTGACGAATTCAAAAACTTATAATCTTCGACAGCCTTCGCATCTATATATGTCCCATTATAATCCTTCAATTTAAATATAACCTGCATTGCCCTGAGATTCATTTTATCCGTCACAAAATGAAACACATGTTCCCAAGGCTCCTTCGAGTTCCTAACAGCTGAATTCACTACCACGGAAGTTGCAAGCACATTATCCAAGAAAATTAACGTTATGATAAAGTTGGGGATCCTCGAATTCTGTAGGTGTGGGCTTCCTTTCATTGTTATAGTTCTCCAGATAAACAATTCGCTCTTCCATCAACCTCATACCCAAACAATGCAAACTCTTAGGCATCGATTTTGTAGCAATCAAAACTCGAAAAAGCTCCTTGCCTTTTCGCCTTAGTCAATTGTTCATTCATAGCAAAATAGTGTCTTTTAACTTCTGAATCTTCAATTGATTATCAAAAGACTCTTTGGCTTCCGCAATTATATGGCGAGTCAATTTGATTCTCTCTTTTACTTCCTTTTCGAACATTCTCAATATTGATTCATCAATTATGAGAGGATGGGACCCCATTACAGCCCTATATACCGGTTTAATAATAAGATCCGTGTAATTTCTAGAGAGATCAGCAATGATTCTAACCAACTTTGAGTTCTCAAGGTTGAGCTTACACTCCGCCAGAGCTCGGTGATCATCACCTTGATTTTTGAACTGATCCAGCAGCGGCTTCAAAGGATCTAATTCCAGCGCCAATACGGATCTCAAATAGATCCGAGTCTGTACAAGCCTGAATTGAAACCCTAAATGAATCACAAAAACAAATAACTCTGTCAAAAAAACTCAACCATTTCATCACGGCAGCCCTTTTTTTTTGCCTTCTCTCTAGACAAAAAAACAAACACGACTAAAACAAATGAAAAGTTAATGGTATTTCATGGTTTATAATTGTATTTATCGAGCTATAAACATCGAAAAAGTGAGAGTAAGATGTGAAGAGTAAAGAGGAAGTGAAGAAGAGGAAGACAGCGAGTGTAATTTCTCAATTGCTATCTCTAGATCAATTTGAGATGAAATCAGTCCCGTTGTTGCCATACTAAGAAACTTCCCGACCGCAACACTCACTCAAATGATACTAAATTAATATACAACCAGCTCCAACGGTTGTAAGTTGCTGCTTCAAATATCCATAAAATAATTTAAGCTGTTAGATTAAGCTCTAAATCATCCAATGGTTAGATTGGGTAAGGACAAAGCTGATTAGATTGGGTAAGGACAAAAACTGTGGTACCATGCCACAGTTGCAGCATAGGTGAATCCTACAAAATAATAACAATATTTAATGATTCAAATTCAAGCAACATTTACCTGGTGCTCTACCTGATTAAGAACCAATTATCAGCTAGCAGTAATATTTCTTCTTGTATCTAAATTTTCACTTAGAGCTTAAGTTGCATAAAAACGAATGATCAGAAAATCCACTCGCGCGTTTCTGAACATTATTCTTTCTTATTTTTCTATTTATTGATTCATTTAATTTTATCGGTTGTCTATTCCATAAAATGGTGCTGGGAAGTGTTGTTAAGTTTCTTGAGGAAATACTGGTTTTTTGGCCATAGGTACTCTTAAAGTTTTTTTGTATAATGTTTCAAGCATTCTTAAATGATGAGTTTCCTCTTGATGGTTTAGTTTTTGTGGAGAAAATTTTGAGGATTCAACGAAATGTGAAGAAGCTTTCCCTTCTTCTTAGAGTCGCTGACTCATTGATGCTGAGTCAATCACATTACGCTTCCATAATGAAATAAGACACTTCATGTTCCCTCATTTTTCAAAGATAATACTCTTAATAAAGATTGACCTTGTTATCTATTTTTAGCAATTTGAGTTTCACTTTTTTTTCCCTTTCTTATTCCATCAATTACATTAATAATGTGGTGATGTACAATTAATTTGTGCCCCTTCTATTTGCAGGTGTTAGGGAAAGACTTGTTCAGGATATATTTTAAAGGCAAAATGGGGTGCTAATTTCAATTCATTTGTCTCAGGAAACATTAATCTTGTCCACATATATATGGATACCGTGCATCGTATTATATATAATCTTCGCTCAACAAGCTTGGTTTTACACTACATGGATTGCACAGTATTTTGTCAATATTTTCAAGGCTTATATGTAGGAAGGTTAATCTCATGAGTCGAACGATAAAAACCTACAAGGCATACATGTTCTTCGATGCTATGTGCGTTAGCTTTGTTTTGGTGATTGATGTGCTAATTAATGGAAACCTCGTTAATGTTGGCAAGGTTGTAATCTTTGCAGAATGGCTAGCTTTCATAGATACATGAAAATTCACTACTTGTTACCACTAAAAGATTGTTTTAATTATACATCAAATTAAAATTATATCTATATTATTACTAATTTACCATGTAATAATAATTTGATCAATGCTCCAGGGATTTGGTAAGTAGTTTTTAAATAGTTTTCTATTTAATTGACTACCAAAATTTAAATTTTCGAAGAGCTAATGAATTAAAAAATGGATTTAGACTTTATCCCTCTTTTTTCCTTTTTTTTTAATAATATAATAATAATAATCAAATCATTTCAGCTTGGTCGTGTTACCCGTAGGGATTACAATTGGCAAACACATTATGTTGCGGTGTTGCCAGTACTCTCAAGGCAATATTACAATGCACAATGGTCTGAGTAGGAAGCCGAATTTAGTGATGCGATTGGTAGAAGTTTATGGACCATAAGATGCCACGTACGTTAGCTTTGTTTTGGCGATCGTCAATCTGCTAATTAAATTAGCATTGATCCCGCAGGATATAGAGAAATTGAGAATGGCAACGAGCGAGAGTGGGGATGGAGACTCATGTACTTTCTATGATTCTACTGAGTGCATTGATTGGAAAGATTACTTCACGAACACCCATATTCCTGGCACAGCGAAACACGTTTTCAAGTGACCTATACGATGTGTTTTCACAGAGTTTTACATTTTTATTGAGTGTCCACTAATCAAAATCTTACATATTATGGCTCGGTATAAATCAATCGACATGAAATCCATATCTATTCATGTATAGAGTAATAGAAGATAGGTTCCTCGATGAACTTGCGTTTCGTGTTTTGTTTACACAGTTATGAACCTTTTTTCTGTTAGAAGTTCTCAAGCTTTTTCTTTAAAATTAAAATTGCTAAGATATTCCATAATTTGGCCTTTTATTATTGTTATAAAATTATCTCTAATGACGGCTTAACTGTTTTGATTTCTTGTAATGAAAGCAAAAGATCAATTCCTCCCCTAACCAATAAATAAACTCTAATGAAGAAGCCGCCATATATAACAGTGCGCACTAGATAAAAGTAGTGTGATGTTAAAGAGTAGTTGCAACAGCAGAAAGGGGCAGTTAACGATTTTTTCATTTTAAAAACTAATTACGTTTTTTTTTTTTTGAAATTGTTGCAATCTACAAGGACACTGGAATTTTATTTAGGAGGAGTTTAGTATAATACAATTTGAAGAAAAATGAACAAAAAATAAAAAGTGGCAAAATAATAAACTTCATTGAATTCTAACACAATTACGTCTGGCCTTGAATTGCTTTTAGATGATAACTTCATTGTCTAATTGATTAATGATTTGAAGTTTGATCGGTAGATCATCATTCTCTATTGTTTGCAAGAAATGACTTAAATGAAACATAATTGTTTGAGGAAAATATAAAAAACTTACCACAGATAGTGAAGAAATCCTACTGATCAAGTAACCCCAACGCAACTGAACTTATTTAATTCATAGGAAGAAACTTTAATAATTTGTTTTCTCTTTTTTTAATCTAAATAGGAGAAAGAGAGCGAGTAAATTTATTTTTGAAAGGTTGCTGAAATTCATTGACTAAGGAATTCCAAATGCTAACCTTTGGCTTGATTTTTTTTGAAAATTTAAAAAAATGAGATTGACAATTATGTTAATAGTTAAATCATAACTTGTGCCGCGCTTTCAAGTCCAAAGTTCTTACAGATATTATATAATTAAATCATATGCTTAATATTTTTTCTGAACTTTGACCAATTCAAGATTCTGGATTAGTGTGCCGACGTGTATATATGTAAAGACAAGTAATAAAATGGGGAAAAAAATAAATTTAAAAACTTGTATGAATCTCAAAAGTGATGGCATCAGAAGCTGATACATCGAGATAAACATGAGTTTTAGCCTGGAATGTCGACACTTCTTACTGCCTGAGATTCTTTTTGGTACAAAAGGAGCCTAGCCAGTGCCTAGGCTAAACAACACAGGGGAACGCAGTCCCTAAATGTTGTGCAAAATTTTAATATACTCGCAATCACACGAATCTAGAGATAGAGTAGTGGTAAATAAAAATAAAGTCTAATCTTAATATAATTTAAAATTTTTTTTTGGTTTTTTTTAAATGAAAAAATAAATAAAAATAAAATAAATAAAAGACAACCTAAATTATAACTAGTGGAAGAATCAAATCAACCTAGATTAAAATGACTTTCTGGCACAATCCCCGGCAACGGCGCCAAAAAACTTGTTGTGCAAAATTTTAATATACTCGCAAGCGCACGAATCTAGAGATAGAGTAGTGGTAACGAGGTCGAACCCACAGGGATTGCTTTAAATTGAAAAGTCTAATTTAAATCTAAAATTAATATTAATCCTAACATAGTTGAGCAAATTGAGTTTAAGATAAATTAAACTAATTAATCTAAGAAAACAATTAAAGCAAAGGAGAATTTAATAAGACAAAGGTTACTAAGGTTTTAGAATCCGCCACTATTCAACTAGTAATTATCTAATTATCAATTAATCCCTAATTTTAGAGTGACAACTCGAAATCAATCTATGTCGCCTCATGGATATAACAATTAAGCCCAATTAAAATTAATCTTATGTAGGTTCTTTTTCTGCTTAATAATATGTTATCTAAGCATCCTATGTAAACATATTGAATGACAAAGAGTCAAAGTTTTCCTAAGTACTCTGTGTAAACAATTTAATGAAAGACACTGAATCAAAGAAAATCATATATAGACATTATAGATCCAAGCATAGATTTAATTGAATATTAATCCTAACAATCAATAATGCATGACAGAATTGTTGAAAAGATTTAATAACATCCAACTAATCATGTGAAATAAGAACCATAAACATTAAAGAACATATGTAGGGAATTTAATTAAACAAAAAGATAATTATTTCATTGAATAGGGTTTCATCCTTAACCTTAATATAGGAAAATTAGCTAGACATACTTGAATTGGAAGCAACAAATAAATAAATAAAATCAGCCATGGAAAATTGGACTGCTGCTGCTGCTTCTCTTTTGCTCTCTGTCTCGCCTCCTCCCTTCTTCTGTCTTGCGTCTCCTCCTTATATATTGCCATAAGCCGAATTCTCCATGGATTAGGATTATAATTCTTGTACGTTAAGTAACCAACTTATAAGGTAAAAAATCAACTAGCTTCCTTTTTAAATTGGTTGTCCACGCCACTATTAACTTTGTTTCCACTTTTAATTGCTTGGCATGGGCCCTCCACAAGTTATTCCTTTTTTGTCTGCACGTGCTGGATTAGCTTTGATTTCTTTGGCTTGGATTCCATAATTTTTTGCTATATTTTTGTCTTCTAATTTAATCTTCATTGCTTCCTAAATTGAACTTCTTCATGCCCTTTTTATCAATATTCTCCAATTAATTTCCTATTCAATAAAACAAGTTAATTAATTAAAACTAATAAATAATCATAACTAATAATTATATAATTAAGGGTGAGATATGTATATATTATATGCTCATCAAATACCCCCAAACTTAGATTTTGCTAGTCCTCGAGCAAAACTAAAACAAAAAAAAAATAAAATAAAAGTAAAAGAAGTAAATGCTATCTAAACCACTTTCGCAGGTGATCGCGATTGCATTTAGCGTATGCAACAAGCCTTTAAACCCCTAGGCGGCCCTAGTGGACGAGTTATAGTCTCGTGAGGGCTTCAGTAATGACACCCACAAACATCAAATTTTTTTTTTTAAGATAAAATAACACAAAAGGAACAACAGACTTTAAATAAAATGTGAAAATAGCCTCAAAGATTGCATAAATTATATAGCTTAAAGAAAATTTTAAATATTGGCAAAGTTCTAACTTTAATTCAATGGTTAATCCCATCTCTCTTTTGATTCTTGTGGTGTGTGTGTGAATCAATTCAATCAAAATCTATTCCCAAAATCTTCAATATCAACAGCCTTTGCCTTGAACAAAGAAAAGAGTAGGTCAAACTAATATTATCATCTTGATCTCCAATTTTTTTCTTTTTCACAGGCTTTTATGTGCATTTTCTTTTGAATTTTTTTTTTAATATTTATAACCATAGTCAGGAGCTTTCACTCTACCCCTTAAGGTAGCCTTCTTCTCATGGTAGATTATCCTCTATATACTGGTGGTACATAGGCCCAAATTACTCAAGGATAGCTTCACTCTTAAGGGTTATAGGTAACTATTTCTGACTTTGGTGCCTGTGTATACTATTTTGTACTGTGGAGATAAAAATCAAGGCAAACAGTCATTTACACAATCTAAAATTCTCAACTCAGGCTGTGTCAATCTCAAATTTCAAGTCAAAATTATGAAAGAATTGATATTAGTGCTCATGGTGTTTAAAAATCTCAATCAAGAGAAATTAACACTAGAACCAAGTATAAACTAAGACAATATTCGACCCTTTCTAAGAACCATATTCATTGTCAATCAAGTTCTTATAATTGGCTTTTCTTATAAAAACAAACAATTTTTTTTAATTTTTGAATTTTTTTTAATTTTTTTTTTGGTGTTTTTTTGTTTTTAAATAATAAACATAGCACACACTATTCCCACCCCCAAACTTATTTGGAACATTGTCCTCAATGTTTCATAAATAAAAGATATGCATGCAAAGAGATAAAAAGATAAAAACATAAATAATAAAAGAGAAGTTAGAGAGATCACACCTGAATGGGTTGGGGAAGCTTAAAAGAAAATAACAAATAAAAAGGAAACGTTAGAAGAAACAAATACTAGAAAAGAAAAGCAACAAATGAGAAAAAAAATACTATTTAAATAAAACAATAATGTAAAGATAGAATTAATTAATCCTGATAAACAGAATCATTTAAAAGTATCTCCTCAACTTCTGATGATCTTAACTCTAAAAATGGTTTTAATCGTTGACCATTCACTTTAAATAAATTACCATTTTTAGGATTTTCAATCTCAACTGCTCCATAAGGAAAGACAGTACGAATTATAAAAGGACCAGACCATCGAGAACATAACTTACCTGGAAAGAGATGTAGTCGAGAATTATATAAAAGTAATTTCTGACCTGGTACAAAGGATTTTCTCAAAATGTGCCTGTCATGAAAGACTTTCATGCGCTGCTTGTAAATCCTGACATTCTCATAAGCATCATTCCTGATCTCTTCAAGTTCTGTTAGTTGCAATCTTCTCTTGGAACCAGCTTGTTGCATGTCAAAATTAAATTTCTTGATAGCCCAATATGCACGATACTCTAGCTCTACTGGTAGATGACATGCCTTTCCATACACGAGTCTATAAGGTGACATTCCAATTGGTGTTTTGAAAGCTGTTCTATATGCCCATAATGCATCATCAAGTCTCAAAGACCAATCCTTTCTATCTGGCCTAACTGTTTTTTCTAGAATTTGCTTGATCTCTCGATTAGAAATCTCTACTTGGCCACTAGTTTGAGGATGGTATGGGGTGGCAACCTTATGTGTAATGGAATATTTTCCCAAAAGGGTTTTAAAAGGTTTATTGCAAAAATGAGAACCACCATCACTAATTATAGTTCTAGGAAAACTAAAACGAGATAGGATATTACTCTTCAAGAATTTCACTACAACCCTATGATCATTAGTTTTGCATGGAATAGCTTCAACCCACTTCGACACATAATCAACTGCAACTAATATATACTGATAACCAAAAGACGAAGGAAAAGGTCCCATAAAATCAATACCCCACACATCGAAGATCTCTACCACAAGAATAGGATTGAGTGGCATCATATTCCTCTTTGAAATGCTACCCATGCGTTGGCACCTATCACACAAAGAACAAAAAACGTAAGCGTCATGAAAAAGAGTAGGCCAATAAAAACCACATTGTAAAATTTTTGTAGCTGTCTTTTTAGCACTAAAATGGCCTCCACAAGCTTGTTCATGGCAAAAAGAGATGACACTTTGAAATTCATTCTCTGGAACACATCGCCTAATAATCTGATCAGTACAATATTTAAATAAATATGGATCATTCCAAAAGAAATTCTTCACTTCAACTAAGAACTTTGTTCTATCTTGCTTAGTCCAGTGTTCTGGGATTTGACCTGTAGCAAGATAATTAACTATATCAGCAAACCATGGTAAAACATTTACACTCATAAGTTGTTCATCTGGGAAGAACTCATTCAAAGCTAAGGATTCTGGAATAAATTTAATATCAAGGCGAGACAAGTGATCTGCCACAACATTCTCAGAACCCTTTTTATCTCTAAATTCAATGTCAAATTCTTGTAAAAGTAACACCCAGCGAATCAATCTTGGCTTAGCATCTTTTTTAGCAAGCAAATATTTCAAAGCAGCATGATCAGTAAAAATAATCACTTTACAACCTATAAGATAAGATCTGAATTTATCTAGTGCGAACACCACAGCTAGCATTTCTTTTTCTGTAGTTGAATAGTTCAATTGTGCATCATTGAGTGTCATACTAGCATAATAAATAACATAAGGCAAACGATCTAATCTTTGTCCTAACACTGCTCCTACAGCATAGTCAGATGCATCACACATAATTTCAAAAGGCAAATCCCAATTAGGTGGTTGAATGATAGGTGAAGAAGTCAACAATTTCTTAAGTTTTTCAAAAGCATCAAAACAAGAATCATCAAAGACAAAAGGCACCTCTTTAACAAGTAAATTGCATAAAGGTCTAGAAATTTTACTAAAATCTTTAATGAATCTTCTATAAAAACCAGCATGTCCAAGGAAAGATCTTACTTCTTTTACGGATTTAGGAGGTGGAAGATTAGAAATTAAATCCACCTTGGCTTTGTCAACTTCTATACCACTGCTGGAAATTATATGACCAAGAACAATACCTTGCCTTACCATGAAATAACACTTTTCCCAATTTAGAACCAAGTTCTTTTCTTTACATCTCTGCAAAACTAACGTTAGATGATGCAAACATTCATCAAAAGAATCTCCATAAACAGAAAAATCATCCATGAACACTTCAAGAAATCTCTCAACCATATCAGAAAATATACTAAGCATGCATCTTTGAAAGGTAGCAGGGGCATTGCATAAACCAAATGGCATCCTCCTATATGCAAAAGTTCCAAATGGGCAAGTAAAAGTAGTTTTCTCCTGGTCCTCTGGAGCTATAGGGATCTGATTATAACCTGAATATCCATCTAGAAAACAATAAAAGTCATGACCTTTTTGCTGAAGATCAAGGGAAGAAGAAATAATGACAGGTAGAGTGTTAGATTCTCCTAAGAATGCATATTCCAGAGTGTCGGGCAGTGCTTTGAGTTCCAATTTTGGTGGTGTTTCTGCATATGGGCTAATCTTCTTTTCAGAATGAGGCAGTGGTTCTGGTTTTGTCTTCCATTTATTTGTGTCCATAATTGGAGTTGCATCAAGTAAGGCGTTGACTTCTGCAATTGCACTGTCATCATTAGAAAATAAACTAGAATGAGTTAAACATGCCTCTAATGGATCAACACTGGGGTTAGAAACGAATGAATCTTGTACTAATTCTTCTATCATGTCTACTTCAACAAATTCATCTTCTTCATGTGGCTGCTTGGTAACATTAAAAATATTTAATTCCATGGTCATATTACCAAAAGATAGCTGCATGTTTCCATTCCTGCAATTAATAAGAGCATCAACTGTAGCTAAGAAAGGACGACCTAGAATAACTGGAGTGTGTTTCTTAGGATCCTGTACAGGCTGAGTATCAATAACAATAAAATCAACAGGATAATAAAATTTGTCAATCTGAATCAATACATCCTCTACAAAACCACGAGGTATTTTCATTGACCTATCAGCAAGTTGTAAAATAATAGAAGTTGACTTTAATTCACCTAATCCAAGCTGCATGTAAACAGAATAAGGCAAGGGATTAACACAGCTCCTAAATCCAATAATGCTTTATCAAACAATTGGTTCCCTATAACACATGAGATAGTAGGGGAACCTGGATCCTTAAATTTTGGTGGCATCTTACATTGAAGTAAATTGCTAGTTTGTTCAGTTAAAAATGCCTTTTTAGTGACATATAAATTTCTCTTTTTAGTGCATAAATCTTTCAAAAACTTGGCATATGAGGGAACTTGCTTAATAGCATCAAGTAAAGGGATGTTTATACTTACCTGCTTGAAGATTTCCATAATCTCACCTGTTGAAATCCCTTTCTTTACCTTTGCTAACCTTTGAGGAAAAAGAGCCTTAGGAATGTAAGTTGGTGGGCTACTTTTTTCTGGTGATGAGTCTTGTGATGGAATTGTATCTGAAGAAGTAGGTTTAGATGTCTTTCTTGTTAGAACCTCCACTTTATTGTCAAATAGTTTTCCCCTTCTCAAAGTCATGATAGATTTTGCTTCTTCATGCTGATGGCTTGAGCTCGATCCTGCTTCATATACTCCTTTAGGAATAGGAATTGGTTGACTTGGGAATTTTCCTTTTTCTCTCTCTGCCACAGTAGTTGCTAATTGACCCAATTGATGTTCAAGCTTTAGAATAGCTTGAGTGTTTGACTGAAAGGCTTGTTGGGTTGACTGAATGAAATTTTGAAGTGTATCATCTAAAGAAGGTTTTCTTTGTTGGGGCGCAACAAATTGAGACATAGGCTGTTGGGCAGAGGGATATACTTGGTTAGTAGGGACAAATTGTTGATTGGGCATGCTAAATTGTTGTCCTCCTTGGTTTGATAAAGGCTAGTTTTGTTTCCAGGAAAAATTAGGGTGATTCCTCCAATTAGGATTATATGTGGGTGAATATGGACTATTGGAGGTTTTCTCATATGATTGTAATGCATGTACTTGCTCAGAATAAGCCTCTTGATAGGCTGGTAACGAAGGACAATTTTGTGCTGTATGAGATAGGTTGGAACAAAGAGCACAAACTTCATTAGCTACACTAGGGTGATGATTCATTGATTGATTCAGAGTTAATGCATCTACTTTCCTAGAAAGAGTAGCTAGAGTGGCTTGCACATTAAAATCATCCTTAACTTCATATAGACCCTTTATAGAAATTTGAGATGATTTTTCTCTTTGGTTTGAAAAATCCCACTGTTGAGAATTCTCAGAAAGTGAGTTAAAGAACTCCCATGCAGCCTCTTCATGTAGGTTCAAGAATCTCCCACCATTCATAGACTCTACCATATGACGATTTGACATAGTTAGACCATTATAAAAGCATTGTATAAGTCTCCATTTCTCAAAACCATGGTGGGGACATTTAAGAAGTAAATCATTGAATATTTCCCAACACTCATAAAATTGCTCACCCTCTCTTTGATAAAAATCACTTATCTCTCTCCTAAGGGCATTTGTTTTAGACATAGGGAAAAACTTAGTGAGGAACTTATTACTCAATTCATCCCACAAAGTAATAGATCCAGTAGGAAGTGAATTCAACCATGGTTTTGCTTTGTCTTTTAATGAGAAAGGGAACATACGAAGCCTAATTGACTCATCATTGAAATTTTGAAAACGAAATGTAGAGCATATGTCAAGAAATTCCTTAATGTGCAAATATGGGTCCTCTCTCTCTAACCCATGGAAAGATGGTAAAAGCTGAATAACAGAGGGCTTAAGTTCAAAGTGTGTTGCTATAGTTTGTGGCAACACAAGACAAGATGGTTGGTTGGCTGCAAGTGGTGAAAAATATTCTCTAAGGGTTTTCTCAGCTTGCACTGGTGGTAGTACTGGCAACATTCTATTTGGATCATCCATCACTTGAGAAGAACTAGCTTGATTACTATCAATTCTAGACTCTTTTTTGACCAAACGATTTGTTGAATCGCATTCCCAAACACTCATAAACTAACTAAACAAACTAAGAAAGGTAAACCAACAATAATGAAAGTAAATAGAATTTAAAATAAAAGAAATCAAACAACCAAATAATGAGTTTAAAGTCTAATCTTAATATAATTTAAAATTTTTTTTTGGTATTTTTTAAATGAAAAAATAAATAAAAATAAAATAAATAAAAGACAACCTAAATTATAACTAGTGGAAGAATCAAATCAACCTATATTAAAATGACTTTCTGGCACAATCCCCGGCAACGGCGCCAAAAAACTTGTTGTGCAAAATTTTAATATACTCGCAAGCGCACGAATCTAGAGATAGAGTAGTGGTAACGAGGTCGAACCCACAGGGATTGCTTTAAATTGAAAAGTCTAATTTAAATCTAAAATTAATATTAATCCTAACATAGTTGAGCAAATTGAGTTTAAGATAAATTAAACTAATTAATCTAAGAAAACAATTAAAGCAAAGGAGAATTTAATAAGACAAAGGTTACTAAGGCTTTAGAATCCGCCACTATTCAACTAGTAATTATCTAATTATCAATTAATCCCTAATTTTAGAGTGACAACTCGAAATCAATCTATGTCGCCTCATGGATATAACAATTAAGCCCAATTAAAATTAATCTTATGTAGGTTCTTTTTCTGCTTAATAATATGTTATCTAAGCATCCTATGTAAACATATTGAATGACAAAGAGTCAAAGTTTTCCTAAGTACTCTGTGTAAACAATTTAATGAAAGACACTGAATCAAAGAAAATCATATATAGACATTATAGATCCAAGCATAGATTTAATTGAATATTAATCATAACAATCAATAATGCATGACAGAATTGTTGAAAAGATTTAATAACATCCAACTAATCATGTGAAATAAGAACCATAAACATTAAAGAACATATGTAGGGAATTTAATTAAACAAAAAGATAATTATTTCATTGAATAGGGTTCATCCTTAACCTTAGTATAGGAAAATTAGCTAGACATACTTGAATTGGGAGCAACAAAATAAATAAAATCAGCCATGGAAAATTGGACTGCTGCTGCTGCTTCTCTTTTGCTCTCTGTCTCGCCTCCTCCCTTCTTCTGTCTTGCGTCTCCTCCTTATATATTGCCATAAGCCGAATTCTCCATGGATTAAGATTATAATTCTTGTACGTTAAGTAACCAACTTATAAGGTAAAAAATCAACTAGCTTCCTTTTTAAATTGGTTGTCCACACCACCATTAACTTTGTTTCCACTTTTAATTGCTTGGCATGGGCCCTCCACAAGTTATTCCTTTTTTGTCTGCACGTGCTGGATTAGTTTTGATTTCTTTGGCTTGGATTCCATAATTTTTTGCTATATTTTTGTCTTCTAATTTAATCTTCATTGCTTCCTAAATTGAACTTCTTCATGCCCTTTTTATCAATATTCTCCAATTAATTTCCTATTCAATAAAACAAGTTAATTAATTAAAACTAATAAATAATCATAACTAATAATTATATAATTAAGGGTGAGACATGTATATATTATATGCTCATCACTAAACCATCATTAAACAACCAATAATTCACGAGGTAAATGAAAGATATGGATCCCAAGAGGGACAGTGAGAGCCATTTCGGCAAGGAAGTCCGCTGCAAAATTCGCCTCTCCGAACACACGATTCACTGAAACATGCCGATCTCTGGTAAGAAAGTCTTTGATGCCCCATATCAAAGAGGAAATACCATTACGTTTAGCACTAGGAGTAGTCAGGAGTTGAGTGATCCCCAAGTTATCAACCTCAACTTGTAGGAGGCGAATTCCATAACCCCAAGCAATTTGTTGACCTTTGTAAAGTCCCCACATTTCAGCTTCCATAACGGAACAACTACCCAAATTCTTCATGATGAAACCGCAAACCCATTCCCCACAATAATTCCTTACCAATCCACCAGCACTAGCCAAACCCGATCTCTTCAAAGCCCCATCAGCATTTAGCTAAAAGAACGGCCAATTTGGGGGCTGACGATACATCCATCTCTCAGGTTTTGGGGCTTTCTGACTGTCTAAGGAATTATAAGCAGCGATGATTTTCTCCGTACGATTATTCACGTCCATTATCGCGTTGCAAAGACTGTTCGAGTTGTCTACGCCAATACCACATGCGCCATACAGTTACACCAAACAGCACTGACCAATCATTGTCATCTGTGATCCTCAAGTGGTTTTTCAGATTAATTACAAACAACCCATGCACGAAGATCTAACATAAAAAAGCTATGACTTGTGTGTTTCGGGATGAGAGCTAACCAAACGCGTTTAGAATCAACACAATCCCTTACTGCATGGAGATCATCATCCTCCATGACGTGCCCACACCGCAAGCAAGCACGATCATTAAGCTCATGTCTTCGCGATAGTTCAGCATTAGTTTTCAATCTATTATGCATCAGCATCCAAAGAAAGCAACGAATGCTTTGGGGATCTTTCCATCGCCAAATCAAAGCCCAAAGGGAATTATTCTCACTTGGCAAAGGTTTAAAGAGGCATAAAGAAGCGGACTTCACACTAAACAAACCAGACCTCGACGGAACCCAATAACCGCAGTCATCATCACCATGAACACAGGGGGGCATAGTGCCTGTAATTTTGAGAATAATATGGGGGTTTAGCCAAGAAGCAAAACGGTCCCAGTTCCAAGCACCATTATTATCGACAAAACTAGCCACACACTCATTTAACATGTTGTCATCGATGGGGCCGAGAGCATAAGTTTGCAAGCAACGCCCTTCCTCCAGACAACAATCTTTCCAAAATCTAGCCAGCTTCCCATTACCAATAGCCCAGCGAGTCCGTTGGAGAACCTCATTCCATACGTTTCCCACGGCCTTCCATAAAGGAGAACCATATCCAGTTGGAAGTGCCGCAGGAAGATTTTCTTTATCAACACCATATCCAGTCGTCAATATTTGGATCCAGAAACTGCGTGGTGATTCAATAATACCCCAACCAATTTTCATAAGCAGGGCTTTATTCATGAGATTAAGATCCTTAAGACCAAGGCCCCACATGATTTAGGAAGTTGCATCATATCCCACTTAATAAGGTGCATGTGATGGGTCTTCTCAATCCCGCTCCAAATAAAATGCTTGCAAATCTGATCAATTTTATTTCGAATACTTGCAGGTAGCATGACGGTCTGCATGGAATAGATTGAGAGAGCCTGTATGACCGATTGCGTCAAAGATGCTTAAGCTGTCCAGCCCGATAGCCTCTGTTGAATCCGATCAATAAGGCTTTGGTAAGTTTGCTTGCTTATCCGCTTGTGCAACAAAGGCATACCTAGGTAAGTACCAAGGTGCTTCGTTGTGGTGAAACCGAGTTTGTCTCCAATCTTTTTAACATCAGCAGCATGCACATCGTGAGAGAAAAAAGTCAGCGTTTTACTATTACTAACTGTTTCCCCAGAACTCATGCACGTCCTTGATCACCTGTGCCTGAGCAATAGAAGCTTCTGAGGTGCATATGCTTTTCTTGTAATATAAAAATACGCCTACAAGTTTATATGCTTTTTAAGAAAGAAAAAGAATCAACGTAAGTTTCCCATATCAGTTTCAGTTTCCTTTCACTGTTGCCCATCTCCAAAACTAATAAAGAAGATAGGTAACTCAAGGTGAATGCTTATTCGTTACAGTAATCACAAGTATGCAACAATAACAGAAAGAAATACATCGATAGTGGTGGATATGAAAAGTTGATTTTGTCAACAAGTCATATAGGAAAGAATCAGAATCTTCCCGAAGCCACAGACAAGCAAACCACCACCCGAAGGGATATTCCAGAATCATTAGACTCCAACTTTGAGGGATGCAACCAACTCCTAAAAAAGAGTTTAACTAGCCGCCACTTTCTTTCCCAATTTTGACCGCCGGCATGCCACCACCGGATGCCGGTGGTGGTCACCAGCCACCGCCGGACCCTCCCCCCCACTGGTGACGTCGTCCAGCCTCGGCAGGGCCCAAACCAGCCGCTTGCCCCCCTGCGTACTAGGCCACCATCTCCGTCTCTGCCAACAAGTGGCCCCCTTGCCGACGCCGCCATTCCAGCCACTGGAGACCGCTCTTTTCCTTCGTCGGAGGGCCCTCATGCAGTCGGAAACCACTCTGCTACTGAACGGATTTTGCTAGGGTCACGGGATCACCAAACCCGAAGCCATCACACGGTTTCTACGCCAACAGCCGTCGCGAACCCAGCCACCAGTGACGGTGCAGTTCAGATGCCCCACCCAACGTCGACCCAACCCTCCGGAGTCTTGCCCACAAACTCGTCCTCACCGGCCCAGCACTCGGCTGCTGACCCTGCTGACCCGTTGCTACGTCCACGAGTTGGCTTTACCCAGCTGCTCATGCATCAACTCAGCAGCCAGCCACCATGCAGCCTCCAGCCACTACCTGAGCCTCGGTCACGGACCACCACCCACGTCCCTCTTGCCCCAACTCAGCAGCCAGCAGCCACGCAGCCTCCAAAAAACCCTAACTCTATTTCGGTTCCACACGTGCCAGCCACATGCCAACCCACTTTGGGCCCGCAACCTGGCCCGCAACCTGGTTTCGTGCCCCCCATGCCGGCTGGATCCGTAAATTCCACCTCCCGTAACTCACATGTAGCCCCAAAGCCATCCTATGCTTCGATTTTGAACCCGACTGCAATCCTCAACCCCTCTGCCCCTCCACGGCCTCAAAAATCTTTCCTAGATGTTGTTACGGGGGCTGCAGCGGCTGCTGTCCCAGTCAAACCGGTCCAACTCCACCGAGGTGAGCCGGCTGTCCACTTCTCCACAGAGGAAATACGAGCCATGGCGGAACCGTTTAAGCTGGCATTGGTTGGTAAGTTCTCATTTGGTCGCCCTTCTATGGATATTATTCGGAAGTTTTTTGTTTCATTGGGCTTGAAGGGGAATTGTCAGGTGTCTTTGCTAGATAATAGACATGTATTAATTAAACTGAGTATGAAGGAGGATTATTCTTGCATTTGGGTGAGACAGAGTTGGTACATCAGTGGTCGGAGCATGCGTATTTTTAAGTGGAGTACTGATTTTCGATATTCCGCAGAATCCCCCGTTGTACCTGTTTGGGTATCATTACCTTATCTGCCAGTTCATTTTATTCATTGTAAGTCTGCTCTTTTTTCCATTGCCGCTGCTATTGGTACCCCTTTGCGTGTTGATCATGCTACGGCCTCGGTAAATAGGCCATCGGTTGCCAGAGTGCTTGTTGAATATGATGTTTCGCAACCGTTGTTGCCTCGTATTTGGATTGGTGAGGGGGACACTGGGTTTTGGCAGGATATTGTTTTTGAGCGGGTCCCTGCTTATTGTGCCAAGTGTAAGCACCTTGGCCATTCTGTGGATGCATGTTATATTGTTAATCCTGGGCTTCGTAAGCCTACTCAGCCTGCGGGTGAGGCCAAGGGCCCGGGCCCTCGAGATACGGGTACTTTACCGGCTGCAAAAGACGTTGTTCCCTCACGGGAGTCAGCGCCCCAGTATGTTGTTATTGCCGATGACCGGCCTCCTATGCCAGCGGACCAGGGCCAGGGTTCGGGCTCTGCTTTATCTCCTCCTACTTCGATGCCTTCTAATCCTACTCCTCCTCTAGTTCCTGCTACTGTTACTACAGCTTCAGACGTTTCAGGAGAGCAGGCCCGGCCTCCTCCGTTGGGTGCCCAAGATAGGCAGCTATTGCCTTCTGCTGTTGTTGATCCTAGCTCAAGTGATCCAGTTCGTTCACCGCCTGTTGCTGTTGGTGCTGCCCCGAGTGGTCTGGCTAGTCCGCTGCAGCAGGTAGGATCACTTACAGGTGGCCTTTAACAATCACTGCACGGATATTTCCGAGTTTGAGGATGATGGGGTGTATGATGCCACCGGTCTGAGGACCTCCTCCGGCTCTACTTTCTTTCGGACAACAATCGAGGCTATTCGCTCCTTCAATATGGGTTTTCACTCCTATGATCCAGACATCCCTCAATCAGATGAGGAGTTCAGCTCCGGTGAAAACTTCGTCGGTAATCAGCATTTTGCTTCTAAGCCTGAGGGTACAGGAGGACGTGATTTTGATTCTGACTTCAGTGTCGCTGGTCCACAATCCTCTAGCTCACGGAAAAGATTCAAGTTAGTTACTGGTCGTAAGTATCGCAGGCGGCATTCAGGGCGCTTACATTGATTATTTATTTTTATTTCTGCTTGTCATGTTCATTTTTCTGCTTGGAGGTTTTGGTTCATGTCCCCCTCCAGATGTATTTGTTATTTTTTATTTTAATTTAATAATCTACAGGTAAGGGGGTCCCGCCTAACCCTCCCACCTTCGGGTGGTTTTAAAATTGAAAAAAAAAAAACTCAAGGTGAATGCTTTTTAATTTATCTTGGTATTTATTTTGAAAAGAAATCAAACTCAAATTATAAAGTGATTAAAGCTTAGTTTATAACTGGGTCAAATTCTTACTCTTTCACCATTAAAATTTTTATTCAAATTTTTGTAGTTTTAAAGAGTTTGTAACGAAGAAAAAGACTGAGAATGGTATGTGGATTTAATTGAACAAGCTTTTATTTCTAATACAATCTAAAATATAAAAGACACTTTTAGGAATACGAAGCAAGAGGGGTTTTACAAGAGAAATAGAGGTTTGCCGGTAGCATGATTCTGAAAAAAAATTTGTAAGCCCAAAAGGACTTCAAATTTTTGTGTCAGGAAAAAAAAAAAAATCTATTCAAACAAATTTTAAAATCTATCCATATCTACAAATATATTATAATCTAAATTTATCAAAAGTATACATACATACATTTAGTAATACTGTCCAAAGATTTACTAGGTATTGATTTGAAAATCTACTCCAAGAATATGTAGGTACTCTTTCGACTTACGTGCTTAATTTGATAAATTTTTGTGTCATTCAATAAAGGTGATAAGGTCAAAATTGTAATAGGGAAAGGAGTTTGATTAGAAGTTTAATGGGTGGTAATAGCACTACTTTACATAGGCCCAGTCCAAAACTTCATATACCGAATCAACTTTCTCAAAATTTTCATCCTGCCCAGACGAAGTCGAATCAAATCAAATCAAGCCAACATCACATGACCGTTTAGGGTTCTTCTTCAAACCTCTGCAAAACCCCTGGACATCCATGAGCAACACAACGTTTACAAATCCTTCAAAACCCAACAAAAAACGCAAAACAAATCCAAATCCAGAAACCAATTTCCTTATAAATCTCCAATCTTGCTCCAAATCCAAAGACCTTGCCACTGCAATCTCCTTATACGAATCCGCTCTCTCCCAAAATCTCCGCCTCTCTCAACATCACTTTAATGCTCTTCTTTACCTCTGCTCCAATTCTGCCACTGACCCATTGTCGAAAGACTCAGCTTTACGTCATGGGTTTCGAGTATTTGATCAAATGTTGTTGAATAATGTAATCCCAAATGAGGCCTCGCTCACCTCTGTTGCTAGGCTGGCAGCGTCGAAGAATGATGGTGATTATGCATTTGAGTTGATTAAGAGAATGAATAATGAGTTCAATGTTGTTCCGAGGTTGAGAACTTATGATCCGGCTCTGTTCTGCTTTTGTGAGAATTTGGAGGCTGAGAAGGCTTATGAAGTGGAGGAGCATATGGGATTGATGGGGTTGAGTTTAGAGGAGCAGGAGATTGCGGCTTTGCTGAAAGTGAGCGCAGAGACGGGGAGAGTAGAGAAAGTTTATCAGTACATGCAGAAGTTGAGGAGTACTGTGAGGTGTGTGAATGAAGATACGGGGAAAATTATAGAGGATTGGTTCAGTGGACAGAAGGTTAATGGAGTGAGTTGCGATGTAAGTTTGGTGAAAAATGCAGTTTTGAAAAATGGAGGAGGCTGGCATGGGCTGGGGTGGATTGGGCAGGGCAAGTGGGTGGTGAAGAGAGGGAGCGTGGATGAGAGTGGAAAGTGTTGTTGTTGCGGTGATCAATTGGCTTGTGTTGATATTGATGACGCGGAGACTGAGAGGTTTGCGCAGTCTGTAGCTGCATTGGCTATGGAGCGGGAGGTCAAGGTAAATTTTAATGAGTTTCAGGTGAGTGGTTCTCTCTGATTTATTCATTTTGGTATTTGTTTTTTGTGATTCATGTAATACCTTTTATGGGTAATATTTTTGTTTGGAATTGGTAATTGCTTATATTGAAATTAGAAGAAAAGAGGAATTGAATACAGTTGAGGGTTGAGGGTTGGTGTTTGACTTTGGCATTGATTGAACATAGTTTAATTTAGTGCATCTGTCACTCAGTAGTTTGATGATTAAGATTAAATTTTACTTTGATAACAGATAGGATTTATATCTGACTACTGATTGTGTAGTTAATTACTGTAATAAGTCCTCTTTTCCCATTTTGCTAGTGTACCTTGTAATTGATCTTTTTATTGTTTTGTATGCTGTCATGCTTTTTGCTCTTGAACAAACGCTCCCTCCCTGATTTTTTTTTCTTTTTAAATTGTTTTACCTGGAGGTGGTATCTTATGAATTGCTTTTGGAATCTTGAGTCATTAATTTCTAGACATGCTAATTAAACTTTCATAAGTATTCCATAAGTCAACACTTTTTAGCCTTTCCTTTGTTCCGGGAAACATATTGGGTATGTAAAATTAGGGCAAAAGTCATCATCCCTCAATTAGTGCTCAATGAATTTTTCACAGTATTGTAAAATGACCAGTAAGTTGCAGAATATAATTTTCTGGTAAATTTAAAATTGTATGCATCTATCTTCATTCTCCTCTGTTTATTTGTTTCTTTGAACTCAGTGATACTCCTTTCCTTACCTTACTTGTTATGTCTTCGCTTTTTGCTTTGTGTATAAAGGATTGGCTGGAGAAAAATGCCAATTATGAAGCTATAGTTGATGGAGCAAATATTGGGCTCTACCAACAGAATTTTGCAGAGGGAGGATTCAGCGTTCCTCAGGTTGTGCACCTTAAGTTGGTGGCTTATTTCCTTTTTTGGCTTGATTCTTTGCTAACTACTGATTTTTATAATTCATTATATTTATTTTATTGGAATTTTAATAGAGCAGCTTGATGCTGTTGTGAAAAAATTGTATGAAAGAAGTGGTAATAAATGGCCACTCGTCATCTTGCACAATAAACGGCTTCGATCGCTTTGGGAGAATCCTTCTTACAGAAATTTGGTTGAGGAGTGGAATGAGAAAGGTGTTCTTTACTTGACACCACATGGATCCAATGATGACTGGTACGTGTACTTTTAGTGATCTGTTTTCCTTTGTGCCTAAAATACTTATTCTGATCTGATATTCAGCAATCTTTCATGGCACAATTTTTCCTCTTAATCAGCTTGATTTTTCATGTTTCTGCTGTTGCACCTAATGTCTGGCACCCGTATGATCATATCCCTTTCAAAATTACTAAATTGTTTCACCGTTTTAGCAATTAATTGAATGAAGTAGGAACTGACCCTTTTTCCTGTAGTTAACCTTTTTGTTAATAAACTATTAATGGTACATTGAGCAAATACTGAAAGTGCACTTTCTCTCTCTCTTTCGCTTTCTTTTTTTAATAAGAATATTGACAAGTTCTGTTGCAATTCAGGTATTGGCTCTACGCTGCTGTAAAACTCAGGTGTTTGCTTGTTACAAATGATGAAATGCGAGATCACATATTTGAACTGTTAGGAAGCAATTTTTTTCTAAAGTGGAAAGGAAGACATCAGGTTTGATTTCCCTTAAACCATATCTGCTATGTATTTAGTGTAATTCTTGGCATTATTTCTGCTTTCATTAATTTTTATCATTACTCCCTACTTTGGATATACATGGAGCTATTATCAACACATCTTATATTTTGATTCTCTATTAACAAATACCATAGTCTCTGACCTTGCACATTAAGCCATGGTTGGTGATTCTGAATGATGCCAGAATTTTGGTTGTAAAATTTTGCATGATTAAGCCTCTTTAAATATTTGATTTGGTCCTAATTGAGTGGCATTTTCTCTTGGTTGCTTTATGCTCTCTCATTATTGTGCATGTTGACGCTATAGTGCTCCTGCATGATTTTTCTCCGTGTGTGGGGGATTGGGGTAGCGGAGGGTGGTGTTAAGATTCTCGTGGATGATAATATAATTATCAAGGACAACACAAGAATGAAAAGTGATGTTTCAGTGTATGATTATTTTCTCTTGCAGGGTTAAATGTCTTTTTGTTCATTTATTTATTTCTTCTTTATTGTTGAATGTGAGGAGCCAAAGAGCTATCTGTAGTTTCTTCTACTTCATTAATACCAAGTTATTTAGTCATGCTGTTGCAGACCTATTTTAAATGTCTTACAATGTGCATTAGTTTTATTTTGTAAGGCTATTAGAGCATCTCAGCTCAAATTTTCTTCTCATGACTTTAGATTTGATTTTTTCTGCATTCCAGGTTCATTATACTTTTGTGAAAGGCAATCTGAAACTTCAGATGCCACCCCGATACTCTTCAGTAATCCAGGTATTTCATTGTTTGTCATTGTAGCTTCATTTGGTAAGATATTCTGCTCATATTTAAAACATAAAATTGCTTTTGTTATGGAACGTGTACCAATTTAATGAGATGATATTGTATTCTTGTACTGTCATATGGCCATTGTATCATATCCTTATCCATATTTGCTTCCTAGAGTTGAACATAGAAACTAGCAGTAACAGTTACTGCTCATGCATCTTTGTTAGTGGATGTGGGATTTAATTGAGAATCATTTAACATCTTAAATGGAGTATCATTAAAAGTGGATAAGTTTTTGATAGACTAAATAAACCGCTTAAATGCTTTCTATTTTAATGTTGTCTCAAGTATTTTAGATTCATTTTCCCCTTCAAACTGACCACTTAGATCCATTTAATATTTTGAATCGCTCATTTATTTCTACTCCATAAGTACTTGTTGAACAAAGTGCTGAAAATACATTCTTTGTTTGCAGGAATCAGAAAAAGGATCATGGCATGTGCCCATATTATTTAAGGGTAAGGACGAGTCTTCGTTGCAAACTTGGCTCTGCATTACCAGGGCAAATGTTTGTGAATCTCATGATGCGGCTCAGTAGATATAGGAAGTGCTGAGAATGGCTATTCTTTCTCCGGCAACAGTTAACGAACTGATGCAAGTCAGCGGGTGTTAGTGTTTCAACGATCTTACTCTTCTAATTCCATGATTTATGCTTGTAATTTCCTCTTTGTGGTGGCGTAAAGAAATTATATCAAATTGATCCATCGTTGTCCTAATTCCTACACGGAGCCAAGTATAGTGGTGGTATTAAAAATACTATTCACGTTTTCTGCATATTGGTCCTAGTTTTCTGCCACTTCTTGCTTGCACGTTGCGAAATAATGGTAGTTGTCTCAAAATTTATTTCAAGAAACTCGTTCTAAATGAGAGTTCAAAAATAAATCAATAAACTAGTATTTCAACTGATATCCGAACAAGGGAAGTGGCATTAACCAATTGGATGATGAAGTTTAGTTACTCCATTCGACCATTCGATGGTCGAATTGCAATTTACTTGTTCGGATAGTTGTTATTTAGGATAGTAGGTCTAGTTGTAAAGTGTAGCATCATATATAGGTATGTTATTGGGAGGACAAACAACTAGGGATGGCAACGGGGTGGGGAGGTCTACCCCATTCCTCGCCTCATTAAAAATTTTTTGTATTTATTTTTCACCTTATTCCCCGATAAATTTAGTGGGGTGGAGATGAAGAATCTCCATGTAGAGAATATTTTTTTTACCCTCATTTTATTTTTTATTTACTTATTTTATATTAAGTATAGATAAATAATTTCAGTAAATTAAAAATTAAAAACTTAAATAATATCACTATATGATAAAGTATTTAAATTATTTAAAAAAACTCTAAAAGTTTGAAATAATATTTTGAAATGTTATCAAAACTGAAAAATATTTAAAAAAATAGCAACCAACATTGTAATTGATAAAATAAAAATTGTTAAATAAAAATTAAAAATATTTATATATAATGGAGATTGAGTTGGGGGTAGGGTAGAGAGTAAAAAACTAAAGCATACCCCATTAAAATTTTAAGAGTTATTGAAACTAAAACCCTCCCCATTAAAAATTTAAGAATTATTTTTCCCTCATTCCTAAAATATTATTCAAAATTCATCTCATTTAAGGTGGGGTCCTATGAGCTCTAAATCCATAAAGGATTTTGCCATCCTTAACAAACAATGAATGGAATCAATAAAATGGTTTTATTCAAATAATTATGCATCTAAGATATTCTTTAAAAAAAATACTCAAATAGAAAATGTAATGAAAAAAATATCTATCAATGTAAATAAGGGTATGCAATCCTGACAACGGAGTCAGTAAATTAAAAATGACTTTATTCAAATACTCATGCACTCTATTAAAATACTTTAATCATTTTTATTATGGAACGCACTCTCGTACGCTCTTATGGTTTAATAAAATTGTTATGGAGACTCCCTTACTTTTGAAAATGATCGCATACATTTTTTTGAACAAAAATATAATTAGGTCACAGTAGTCAAATGACATAATTATCCTAAAAGAAATCTATGCAGTAACTTTTAAAAATAATAGGATCTCAGTCACCGTTTTACCAAACCTTAGGAGTGTAACTGTCCTTTCCTCGCAAGTATATAGATACACTTTAAAGAGCATACGTTGGTTTCCAAAGATAAACTGGTGTTGCTCCAATCTTTTTCTTGAGGGCATTTGATGTCATTTTTTACAGCAGTCGCCTTCGAAAATATTCCTTATCCTGGAGACTAACTGGAAAATGTGTATTTCCCATTCTACCGGTTTCGACAAATGTCAAAGGAATAACTCTCCCAGAGATGATTCTGTCTGAGGACATATGTGTATTTCTAAAAGCTTTTGTTCTCGGAGATAACCTTTTTGGTTGCATTAATTTTTCTATACCAGGAATATGGTTATTCATGAAGTAATCTCTCCAATCAATGGATTCTGGATTGAAGAAGAATAAATCGGTCTCAGTCCGACTGTCTCTTGCTGCCATCATCCTCAATTTCTCTGTGTTTTTATCATCAAAGCTGTACACAAATACGGGGGAAAAAAATTTGCCCAAAAAAGTATTTATTATAAGTTCAATTAGAAGATTCATCATAATAAAGAAGTATGGTTTGTAAACTTCGAACGTACATGGCATTGAAGCAAAGGTATGCTCCGTAAAATTCTGCCAACGGCATCGCCAGCTTAACCTGCCTACTCAGGTTAAATACTTTATTTGCCACTTCTAATACCTACAGTTGACAGCAGGTCGAAGTTGAACTAAGATTGTTATAATAATATTTTTAAATATTCTAAACATTTCACGTATTGTATGTCAAATTTGATTAAGTTTCAAGTTATATTAGAAAAATATTATTATTTTTCGATACCATTCACAAGGAGTTTCTTAATTATGCCACGTGTGTGTGTGTGTGTGTGTATATATATATATATAAATTTTGAGGTTCAGAACAAACCTTGAGTGGTAATAAGTAGCGTATTTGTATGTATCTGTTAAAGCTGGCGATGCTGGTTGAGAGTATAACCTTGCTAACCTTGACGGGCTTTCCATGCTTATTAATCCATGGTTTCTTCCTGAAATAATCGAAGTCGTAATCTATAATGCTCCCGAGTGTCACAGGATTTCTCAAAGATGATCCCACTTGATAAATATTGACATTAGAAGGTTGTTTTGCATGAGCCACCATGGCGACAATCATAGCATTCACCACCATATCAACCGGTCTCTGTATATATAATTAATTCTTGAATTTTACTTTTTTTTTTCAAATTTTTTATAACAATAGTCTAACGAGCCATAATTCATTGAACTTACCATATCCATAATAGTATTAGTGTCTCCGACCAAGCAAGGTAATATTCCTTGAGCGTATCGAGCCAAAAGGACGTTGGTGTTTCTGTGTAAACAAATTAAAATACAAGTTCAGAAATTGAATATTCAAAGAAATTCATTACGCAAAAGAATCTATTTTCTAAACAATTGGAATAAAATTATTACACCCGGTCTTTTACATGGTTTCAACTTTTCGTAGTCTGGAGTTTCTAATTTGAATTGTGATGCCATATGCTAATTCTTTTTTTCAATTTTTTTTTTATAAAAAGATTATTAGTTTTTCCCCTACTAAAATCAATATATGATATTTACTCCCTACTAATATCATAACATCCAATAATCCCCTATCACCATAATTTTATAGTATTACTCTTACTTTTATATACACTTTTATTCATATTAACTATAAAGTACATGAATCATATGAATTGAAATTAAAATAAAAAGATTTAAGTACTTAAAATAAGGAATATAGGTTTAGGTGTAAATAAAAAAAATTAACAATAAGACATTTTCTTATACTTTTTTTTATTTTTATAATAATAATTATTTTATATTTTCAAGATAAAATATTTTTATAATAATTATTATTTTATTTTTCCTAAATAAAATATCAAATAAATGACTGTTTACCCCTCTTTTCTCTTAAATTTTTCTGCTACGAAGTTTTTGGATATTATGAAAATAGTAGGGATAAGTGGTAAATATTGATTTGAGTAGGGGCAAACTTTTTGATAAGAAACTCAAAAATATAGTAAAGATAAAAAAAAAAATTATGACCAATTGTCCACTCATTAGGCAAAAAACTAAAATTTTCTCTATCTACAAGGATAAGCTAATTTTTCTTCATGTAAGAAAATTACAGCAGATTTTTTTGACTTACCTTAGATATTCAACCCAACCGGGAAATGGCTCTTTGTAAGTACCACCTATGATGGCAGGGCGTATGGTGACCAATGACATATTTTCTTTAGATTGTTGCATGAGCATACCTCCCATTGACTTGGTGAATACATACGTGTTTGCCCATCTGTGCATCTTTGCTCTGAAATACATATGATTAATGATTATGTTAAATAAAACGAATTTAGTATTGACATTTGAAACTCAGAAGAAGAGGAGTACTTGGAGTTCGTTCAGTTGTTTGCTACATATTAATTTTAGTATTTTACCATAAATACCAAAATTGTAGTTCCCTCCGCAAGTGGCAAGTAAAAACGTTTTGACTTAAAAGTTCTAAAAATAAAAAGGATTTTGGATTAGGAATGGATCTTCATTTTTGTCATGAAACCGGGTTAGGAGTAAGGAGAATGAAATCGAGTTATGTCTTATTGCCATCCCTATTTTGAACCTATTCATCAAAGCTAAAAGTGTCAAATTATTTAAAAATTTAACTTGGAGGGGACCTTTTAGCACTCCCCTTTATAATTTTAGGTTGCGTTTGGTACGCAAGATTAGATTGGACTAAATATTATGATTGGACTAAATTAGTTTGGATTGGATTAAGTTGGATTATACAATATTTTATTATGTTTGGAACAATATCATATTGGACAATGTAAATTATATTTCCATATAAAAAAAATATTTATCAATAGTTAAGACTAATAATTAAAATTAATGTAAAGGTAATTAATAAGAACATTTAATAGTTATTGGGTAGTCATAAATATAATAAACACATATAAATTAATAAAATCATTTAATTATTTAATTAATTTTTATCAGATATTTTAGATATATTTTATTTTATAAAAAATTAGCAAATAATGAATATAAAATTAATTAATTAGTGGTATTATTAATTTTCATGATTATTTTTAATATTACATTAGTGATTATTAAATTTAATACAAGTAATAAATTATTAAATAGTTAATTTTATTGGAGTCAAAGTACCAATTTAATTAGACTATAAAAATAAAATAAAAAATAAATTTTAAGTAAATCATGAATAAAATAAATAAATAATTAATTAATTAAATTTTAAGTGATAAATAAAAAATGGTGTTATATATGAAAAAATATTTGAAATGAATAATTTTTTCTCTTATTCTAATTTCATCTAAACCCACTTATATATTAGGATTGTAAATCCTATGATTTGAGGACTAAATTTAAATTTAGTCCTCCCTAATCCAATCCAAGCAAAGTTACCAAACATAGGATAAGATATTTAATTCCAAACTTAATCTAATCCCACAGTTAATCTCAACTCCCAAACATGTTATTCTCTTAAATAACCCACTTTTAATTTATGGACAACTGATTTTTCTAATATGGGAAACAACCCTCATGTGTTGGAATGCTAAAATAATTCACATATAGACCTTTCGATGCCCAAATCTTGCATGGAAAGTGTAATTTCATTTTGTGAAGCTCCCTCGGTTTTCAGTTCATGCAGCTTCTGCGCTATCACCTTCATCTCCACGTCAACATCTAATCCAGATGCGCCATCAGGCAAGCTCTCCGATATGAGCCCAGTCCTTAATCCGGACACATAAGCTGAAAAAGGAGAAATTAAGAGAAAAAAAACAATACAAAAGCGATTGTTTTGTAATCAGAATGAGTTTTTCGGAGAAAGTTTATACATGATAAGAGTAAGAGAAAGTTTTGTAATCAGAATGAGTTTTTCGGAGAAAGTTTATACATGATAAGAGTAAGTATTATAATAATCATAGGTGGGTAAGTGATAAAAGCTGAAAATGGTAGCTATACGAACCAGTAGATACATGAACAAGGACCTCTAGCCTGAAACATTTCTTTGCGAAGTTCACAACATGTATAGCTCCCAAGGTATTTATACCAAATGCAAGATCATATCTGTAACAAGAGTAATTTGGTTGGATCAAATTAATTATTTTCTGTATAATTTTTAAAATAATTAATTAATAATAAGAGTGTGTGTAGTTTTGAATCATGAATTCGTGAATATATACCTTTCGTCAAACTTGGTTGCGGCTGCTGAATTGACGATGATATCTAATTCATTCCACAACTCTTCTTTTAAATTAGAGTCTTTCAGTCCCAAGTCTTCACTAGAGATATCACCAGGGATAGAAGTAAGCTTTTCTGAGATAAATGAATTTAGATGTGTACCCCATTTTTGCTTTAAAACTCTAAACAAGTCTTTTGCCAACACCTACAAATAAAGTAGCAAAATTAATGAACTGAAATCCTCTTCTAATAAGAACTTAACTGGGTTTTGAAGGAAAATTATGATATAGTTAACTCATCTTAATTTGGTCAAGATTTACTTCTTTAGTGATATAAAACAAAAAGATATATATGTTTTCATTTTTATTTGCACTTTAACTACCAATTATAAGCATGTATTTCTTTATATGCATGTATTTAATTTGAATGTCATTATATTTTTTGTAGTTGATGGAATAGTATGAAAAAAAAAAAAAAAAAAAACTCACGGCATGCAAGTCTAAAGTATTACTTAAAATTGTGGGTGTCAACTAGTACAGTTAGTAAAATCTCTTAGGTAAAAAGAAGAAGTCTTTTAGTTTGAACTTTACTCACATGGGCGGCTTGCTATCTTTTTATCACTTACAAGAAAAATTATTGCTTAAAGTGGATAAGAAAGATTAAGCTTCAAATACATTTTTTTATATATACATAAACTGATGTATGTCGAATAAATTAGAATACTAAATAATTAATTCATTGTCTATTAATATTTAATTATTAAAAAATGCAGCTTCACATATGTTTTATATTTAAACGAACATACCTCATGGTGAAAACGTTGTGTGGCTGACTCAGCATCAGCAGCTCTTATAAGAAGATAAATCTTCTTCACATTTGGTTGGACTCTCAAAATTTTCTCTACAAAAACTGTGTTTTCAAAGAAATCTGGTGATCATTAATTACTTCGAGATAAAAATAAATGTTCGATATTTATGAGTCACAACTACTTGAATTGGTAAAATCTTTTGTGCAATGATAAAATTATGTTAAAGATTAATATAAAATATTATTTATTTTATTAAGTTTCATTACAGGAATTTTTAAAAATTGAAGGTCTCAAAGAAATTTTTTAAAGGCTACCGTAGTTGTAGCCCAGGGTAACCTTCTCATAACTTCGAGTCTATTCTTTTGTTAAAGATAAAATATTTGAGATTCAAACCCTACTCGCATGATTGAAAAGAGAATTGAATTAGTATTAGACTAAACCAAAAACAAAAAAAAAAAAAAAAAAATTGATGACGGATACACACAAAGACAAGATAGACAAATATTACATAGTTTCATTGAATAAAAAATTTTTTAATTTGATTATTTGTATACACTACGTTATTGATACAACAATTTTAATAGTCCCTGTTGTCAAACCTAAGATATGCAAAATAGATGAACAATAACATTTTTTTTAATGATCTGTAACAATTAATCAAAATAAAATATATAATAATTTTTTTAGGGGAAAAAAAAACAGGCCTATATGTGGGAAGGCATTGTTTAATATAACTTTATCGTTTTGTAATTTTAGTAATTAATTAAAACAAATATTATTTTATCTGCAATATATTGAAGAACCATATAAATTTATGGGGGCTTGAGTTAAGACGGAATGTTTTACTATTATCTTGTAACTTATAAAATGTTCAAAATTTACTAAAAAAAAAGTTAGAAGTGAATGTCAATATTTTATGTTAAAATAAAAAAAAGGGTACCAGAATAATCGTTAGCACATTTGCACGTTTTATCAGTAGGGATAATCCGAAAAGGTTTCAATTCGCTTTTTGTCCAACTTAAAAAGAAAACGGAACAAGGTATATTTTTGCCAAACTTCACGGAAAAAATTGAAACCATGCTTCACGGAAAGGATCTCTTTTTTAATAAAAACCTTGACAAAGCGAGGCAAATAAATTAACAAAGACAAACCAATACAAGCAAGGGGACGCAACAACCTTAACCAACAAAATAATTAGAAAAGAAGAAAATCAATCGAAAAAAGAAGGATACCAGCAAAATTGATAATGGGAAAATTCCATTTTGATTATGAAGAAGGAGATTGAATGCCTTCGCAGAGGGGTACTCAACCACTACATTGAAGAGAAACCTAGGACAACTAATTGGCTAATTTATCTGCCACTATGTTTCTCTCACAAACAACATTTGAGAAAATAAACTTCATCGAAGCCATCTTACCGCGACATGAGATCCAACTTGAATCAGGCTGTCGAGGTGACTGACAGTAGCGGTGCCAAGAGCTTGACATAAGAGGGACCAAGTTATACATACAGCATCGCAACTGAATTTTTTTTTTTTTTAAGGCATCAAAATTCTAAACTTCATTGAACACGTGATATTATCTAAATTGCATAATAGCCAGAGGCCGAACTACGGCAACCCTCAAGTTTTTTAAAGCTTTTTAAAAATATGGTAAAAATTAAAAAGTTTTCAAGATGAGCCCCAACAAAATTTTCAAAGCAACCCCTAATTTACTTAAATTACTGACTTACAATATATTTTGGCAGCCCCTAATTTAAAATCTTGGTTCGACCACTGATAATGCCTTTCTTGCAACTAATTGGTTCATTAATATTTAAAATCTTAAAGATTTTTAATTTTAACTCTAATATGAAGTTACAGATGTAGTTTATTAACTGATGGATTGGTTATGATGATAAATTCTTTAATAGTTGATAGAGATATAAGAGAAAGAAATTATCATTGCTTGTCTTAATTCGGTAATTACAAGAGGAAGATAAGAGAAGCTGTCTTTAAACACATAAATGAGAAAATCCCGGTTTCTTATACGAGAAAAGAGTATAGAAAGAACTAAGGGGTGATAATCTTTGTATATTAAAATCTACATGGACGTAGAAAGAGCTTTTAGGAAGATTAAAGATAAATGAATTATTCAAACAAAACCAATTCAAATTTACTTTCTAAATCAGCAGGGGCTTCAGCCCCTTATCCGCACCATATGGCGCCACCTTTGAGCCGGGGAGTGACATAAGTCATCGCGAATACAAGACACTGTAAAAAACCAACTATTGTAAAAAGAACAAACTCAAAACCAACTATTGTAAAAAGAACAAACTCGATAGCATGAAGAATAGTTTGCAGCTCAGCATAGAAGCTAGAGCTGTACCCAAATGATTCGCAAAGCCGCTGTAGAAACTGCCCGAGCTATCATAAAACACACCCACACGGGATTGTCCTTTGACAAACGATCAGTATTCGCTTTAATCTAGCAAAACTAAAGAAAATGACAGTTACATCACACTTGCTGAAAAGTACCCCTAGGTTTAAATGGATGTGATAAATATTAATAGCTTAAATTAACTTTAATGTTAATAATCTGTTTTACCCAAAAAAATAAAAAAATCTGTTTTACATGTGTAGACACACATAGGTTGGGTTTGAGAGCCACCTTTTAAATGTTTTAAAATAAATATAAATATAATGTTTAAATAATATATATATATATATATATATATATATATATATATTAATATTAATATTTTTTTTATACAAACACATTTTTAAGTCATAGGGTTTAAGAGCATGTTCGCATTAAAAGAATAAAGCATCCACACATGAGAATGATAATATATAAATATATAGAATCAGTCTTAAGTGCAGATGCTTTCATTTTTATTTTTAATGATGACACGCTCTTAAGTCGTGGGGTTTAATATACTTATTTTTTAATTAACTATGAAGTCATGCGGTTTAATAGCATTAAGAACGTGTCTGCATAAATAAAATGCGCTCTAGCACTAGAGAAGAGTTTACACACACACATAAAGCCTCATTTTTTGATGCAATAATATTCACAAAATCTTAGTCTTTAAATGCTAATAAAATCAATGGATCAAACAGAATGCTTATATTTTTTTTTCTAATTTATAATGCTATTTTGACCAAAAAAAGTTACAAAATTTTGATAAAAGACATAAAAAGACTAAAATATCAAGTTAATTATAAATATCATGATGTTTTAACATTTTCATACATTTTGTTAAAATTTTGTAACTCATCAATTTTTTTTTTTTTTGTTAACTAAGGCTATGTTTGGATGTTGGATAAAAGATGGGATTAGACTAATTTGAAAGATAAAAAAATTAGTCCAATCCAGAGTCATGTTTGGTTTTTAAGACTAATAAATTAGTCCAAATTTTAGTCTAACATTCATAAGACTGTTAATCCCCATTCTCACATGAGTTTAGATAAGATTAGATATTTGATAGTCTAAATTTGTTACTAATATCAAAAGTTTATTCAATAATTTATTTATGCCAAACTTCGCGGAAAAGATTGAAGCTAGGCAAATAAATTAACAAAGACAAACCAATACAAGCAAGGGGACGCAACAACCTTAACCAACAAAATAATTAGAAAAGAAGAAAATCAATCCAAAAAAGAAGGATGCCAGCAAAATTGATAATAGGAAAATTCCATTTTGATTATGAAGAAGGAGATTAAATGCCTTAGCAGAGGGGTATTCAACCACTAAATTGAAGAGAAACCTAGTACAGCTAATTGGCTAATTTATCTGCCACTATGTTTCTCTCACAAACAACATTTGAGAAAATAAACTTCATCGAAGCCATCTTACCGCGACATGAGATCCAACTTCAATCAAGCTGTCTAGGTGACTGACAGTGGCGGTGCCAAGAACTTTGACATAAGAGGGACCAAGTTATACAGCATCACAACTGATTTTTTTTTTTAAGGCACCAAAATTCTAAACTTCATTGAACACGTGATATTATCTAAATTGCATAATAGCCAGAGGCCAAACTACGGCAACCCTCAAGTTTTTTAAAGCTTTTTAAAAATATGGTAAAAATTAAAAAGTTTTCAAGATGACACCCCCTAATTTACTTAAATTACTGACTTACAATATATTTTGGCGGCCCCTAATTTAAAATCTTGGTTCGACCACTGATAATGTCTTTCTTGCAACTAATTGGTTCATTAATATTTAAAATCTTAAAGATTTTTAATTTTAGCTCTAATATGAAGTTACATATGTAGTTTATTAACTGATGGATTGGTCATGATGATAAATTCTTTAATAGTTGATAGAGATATAAGAGAAAGAAATTATCATTGCTTGTCTTAATTCGGTAATTTCAAGAGGAAGATAAGAGAAGCTGTCTTTAAACACATAAATGATAAAATCCCGGTTTCTTATACGAGAAAAGAGTATAGAAAGAACTACGGGGTGATAATCTTTGTATATTAAAATCTACATGGACGTAGAAAGAGCTTTTAGGAAGATCAAAGATAAATGAATTATTCAAACAAAACCAATTCAAATTTACTTTCTAAATCAGCAGGGGCTTCAGCCCCTTATCCGCACCATATGGCGCCACCTTTGAGCCGGGGAGTGACATAAGTCATCGCGAATACAAGACTGTAGAACTAGAGTCATTCTTACCCAAAGTAAAAAACCAACTATTGTAAAAAGAACGAACTCAAAACCAACTATTGTAAAAAGAACGAACTCGATGGCATGAAGAATAGTTTGCAGCTCAGCATAGAAGCTAGAGCTGTATCCAAATGATTCGCCAAGCCGCTGTAGAAACTGCCCGAGCTATCATAAAACACACCCACACGGGATTGAACGATCAGTATTGGCTTTAATCTAGCAAAATTGAAGAAAATGACAGCTACATCACACTTGCTGAAATGTACCCCTAGGCTTAAATGAATGTGATAAATATTAATAGCTTAAATTAACTTTAATGTTAATAATCTGTTTTACCCAAAAAAATAAAAAATCTGTTTTACATGTGTAGACACACATAGGTTGGGCTTGAGAGCCAACTTTTAAATATTTTAAAATAAATATAAATATAATGTTTAAATAAATGTAGTATATATATATATATATATATATATATATATATATATATATATATATTATTAATATTTTTTATGCAAACACGTTTTTAATTCATAGGATTTAAAAGCATGTTCGCATTAAAAGAATGAAGCATCCACACTTAAGAATGATAATATATAAATATATTGAATCATTCTCAGATGCGGATGTTTTCATTTTCTTTTTTAATGTGGACATACTCTTAAATCGTGGGGTTTAATAGGTTTATTTTTTAATGAACTATGAAGTTATGCGGTTTAATAGCATTAAGAACGTGTCAGCATAAAAAAAATGCGCTCCACCACTAGAGAAGAGTTTACACACACACATAAAGCCTCATTTTTTGACGGAATAATATTCACAAAATCTTAATCTTTAAATGCTAATAAAATCAATGGATCAAATAGAATGCTGATTTTTTTTTCTAATTTATAATGCTATTTTGACCCAAAAAAGTTACAAAATTTTGATAAAAGACTTAAAAAAGACTAAAATATCAAGTTAATTATAAATATCATGATGTTTTAGCGTTTCATTCTTTTTGTTAAAATTTTGTAACTCATCAATTTTTTTTTATTAATTAAGGCTATGTTTGGATGTTGGATAAAAAGGTTGGATTAGACTAATTTGAAGGATAAAAAAATTAGTCCAATCCGTGTCATGTTTGACTGTTAAGACTAATAAATTAGTCCAAATTTTAGTCTAACATTCATAGGATTGTTAATCCTCATTCTCACATTAGTTTAGATGGGATTAGATATTTGATAGTCTAAATTTATTACTAATATCAAAAGTTTATTCAATAATTTATTTTTAATTTTTTAAAATTTAATATTAATTCAAAATTTTAATTCAATAATTTATTTTAACTAGTATTAATGTATTAATATATTAAACATAAAATTATTCAATTTATTTAATTACAATAATATTAAAATCTAAATATTAAATTTCACAAATTGTAATATGATTTAAAAAATAATATATTATTTAAATAATTATTTTAGCATCATTAAATTAAATTTAACATAGTCCTGTATGAAATTACACCAAATAAAAGACAATAATATATAATCCAATATAATTCAATTTAATTTAATCCAATCTAATTTTAAAAATTAATCCACTCTAATTGGATCTGCCAATCTGCCAAGCACAACCAAAAATTAATGGACCCCATAACATGTAATTAAATATTTTTTCGTCTCTTTCTTCCGATATTGTCTTTCATAATTAATAAGATATGATTCTCCCTATATTTCCTCCACGTAAGTAAGGAACAAAAAAGCCGTTCTGTTTCTTGATGGAGTCAAATATTGGAAGAGTGTAAAGAGACATGAGATGGGCTTCCACAAATAACAAGCTCATACCTTTCTAGAACTTGTTCGAAGACTTTACGATGGACATCTTGATTAACTGTTTTTTTTTTTTTATTGGTTTGGTTATGCAATTCATATATAGTAACTGAACAATTTGAAATATTATTTTAAAGAGAAAAGAACAGCTACACCCCTAAAAGTTAGAGAAATAAAAATAAAAATTTTTAAATTTTTAATAAGAAACAACAAAATCTTTTTTTAACTTATTTACACTTTTGCTCTATGAATTTAAAATAATTAATTCTAATGTTTTATAATAAATAGAAATATAATATAAAAATATTAAACTAATTGTAAAAATATACATTGTAAAATATTTCAATATTTAAAAAATTTTAGTATAAAAAATCTATTAGACATATTTTATTAATATCAAAAGAAATTTTATGATAAACAGAAACATAACATAAAAATAAATATATAAAATTTTAAATAATTTAAATATTATATAAAAGAAATTTAATATTATTAATACGTCATATATGTTTTATTTGATTGTAACTAAAGATTTTATATAGAAACTTTATAATAAATACATATATATTATGAAAATAAATATAATAAATAATATTTTAAAATTAATTTTAATATTAAAATATATTTTAATATTATTAAGCTAATTAAATTATTTATATTATATTTGCATTTTATGGGTATTATATTAAAAAATTAATTTTAGTGTCTTTTATTAAAAATTTAACAATCTACATAATTATTTCCCCAAACTTTGGAGTATAATTATCCTTTTCATATTTTTTAATTTGTTTTTTTAAAGAAAACACAGTTACTTTCTAGTTTCTAGTTTACATGCTTCCAAAATTTTCAGTTGATTTATTTTTTTTCATTACCTTGTCTGTTGATAAATTTTTAACTAGGCTGTAAAATAACATTATCAATACAAAAAAACTTTAAATATGGCCAATGAGCTCGGAGTCCTGGGTAAGATACCCTTTTGAGGTATGAGTTTGAGCCCCAACACATGTTAGAACTCTATTCTCTTTTCCAATTTTAAAATTGGAATTGGATTTGGATATGATTAGTCATCTTTCCACTATGAATAAATAAGGTGAGGTTTGTTGGACACGTGTGATTTTCCTCCAATATGTGTAAGCATAGCTACGCCATAATAGACATCAATATTGAAATAAAAAGAAACAACTATAAATAAATCAGGAGAGGTTTGTTGAAGGACTAAACTGTTTAAAATTAAAATTATTTGGACAAAAAAGAATTTTATTAAACTGAAGGAATTTATTAATATTTTACAAGCGAGACGCTACAACAATTGCGACTCTTTCTTCTTTCTCTCTTCTAATTCTTCACTCTCACTAGATGCCTGCAACAAGGTGCTAGTGGTATTTATAATATTCTAGAATTAATATAAACCAAAAAAATATAAAATTATAAAAATTTAATGATAAGATTTTATAAATATCTCTAAATATTTAAAAAATATCTAGACCTAGATATTTTTATTACCATTAAATATCTTTAATTCTCTACACAACTATTAGAATTATCTCCCATTCTTTACACAATTTTTGAATTTTTCATGCATTGACCTCTGAACTTGGGTTTGGGCAAATATAATTGGATTAAATCATGAAATTGGTATTGAGCTTTTAACAAGGTTTAACAACGAAAAAAAAATCAATGTTCTATACAAATCAAAACAATTTTAGCCTAAAATAAACTTCCTTAGTTGGAAAAAATTTTCTAGCAGAAATCAAATGTAAACTTGGTTTGTCTTAATGAAATCTTGCTTTTACTCTAAAACGGAAAAAAAAAAAAAGTAAAGGAAAAAAAAGTGATGCAATGAAATACTTAGGTGCCAATAATGTAAAATAGTCAATAATTACATGTCAATAATATAAAATAGTCGATATTTTACATGCCGATAATATAACTGACTATCCTTTAAGACAGTTCAAATTCATTTGCTACACACCTAGATCCCAGTAGTTTACTTGAATGGTTGGTAGCATAAATCCTTTAGTTTTAGTAATTGTCTAATAAACTCATTTTTTTTTTAATTATTGTGCCGTTTTACAATAGTTAAAACCTAAAACTTTTATACAATAAATAGGAAATTAATATTAATATAAAAATAAATAAAATATAAATACAAATACAATATTAAATACATACATGTATACATACATACATACATACATACATACATACATACATACATATATATATATTCCAATCTGAAATTTAAAGTGTAGGAAAATTTAAAAAAACACATAAACCATGCATTTAAACGCTTTAAGTTTTAAGCATTTAAAATTCTGCAGTTTTAAAGTTTTTCTATACTTTAAAATCCAAGACCAGAAAACTACTATATATATATATAATGCAAATTATTTGTAATAATAAACTACCATCGGCTTTTATCTTTCATACTTTGTACCTCATATGTGTAAATAATTGGGACATGTATGTTTGTTATGTAATTCATGGTTGTTATTAAATATGTTACTTTCAGATGTTTGATTAAATTTGATTAAATACCTGCAACAAATGTGATCGTCAGAATGAAGACATAAAGGAAATATGATTTCTGTTTTAGTGATAGTAAACATATATCGTTGTGATATATAATTCAATGTCCTAAGTGATGTGGCATATCAAAACAGTTACAAAATTTGTTCAATACTTTATTAATTAGAAAGTCTAATGAAAATGTATTCTCTTTCAAAAAAAAAAATGAAAACATATTCATCACAAAATAATTAAATGCATATTCTTTGAAGAGCATACATCAACTCCCCATATTAGAATTGTTAAGATTGTTAGAATAATTAGTCTCTGTTTTAGTTTGTTAGATTGGTTGTTAATGCTGCTGATGTGTCAGCTGAGCTGGCATCAATTAGTTATATTGTTAGCAGGTTGTTAGTGGTTTCAGTACAGCTTACAAGTGCATTACTCGTGCATTTTGATTTTGGAATGTTCAAATAATCTTGTATAAATACTATATGATTAACTGTAGGAATAATAAGAATCAGTTTGTTCTTAAAATTGAGCTCACAGATAGCTCTCTGCTCTTCTCTTCCTTTCTTCATTTTCTTGGTTACCAAACACCTTTAAGAAATTCTAACTTGGTATCAGAGCTAAAGAATTTCCTTTCTCATGGTTTCTTCAAGCTCAAATCCAAATCTAAACTCCTCTGTTTCCTCATTCATCTTTACTTCCCCAATCAAACTGGATCGATCAAATTATATGATTTGGAAATCACAGATCTTATCTTCAGTTCTTACTAATGGACTTGAAGATCTGCTTGATGCATCAAAACTCTGTCCTGATCAGTTTCTTTCTATTGAGACTGCAGCCTCAATCGATGAAGCTCAAATCAATCCAGCGTTCACTGCATGGAAGAGAAAAGATCAACTATTGCTGCCTTGGCTAATGTCATCCATCACTGTTGAGATCCTCAGTCTTGTGGTAAATTCTGAAATTTCATTGGAACTTTGGAGTAGCTTAAAACAACAGTTTGAATCTGAAACCTTTGCCAAGAAAATTCATCTGAAAATGATGCTTAATACTCTTAAAAAAAGTTCAATGTCGATGACTGCATTTTTTGGCAAATTAAAGATAATTACTGATGAATTAGCTATTGCTGGTAATCCAGTTAGCTCTCTGGATTTCCTCACTCATCTGATCTCAGGATTAGGTCAAGCTTATTATCCAGTTGTTGTCTATATTGAAGCAAATCTTGCTAAAATTACTGTCAATGAAGCTTATTCAATGCTGTTAACTCATGAGGCTAGAATAGAGGCTAATCAATTGAGTGCCAGCAAGGAAGCTAAGTTGAACTATACTGCTAATGTTGCTCAAACTGGATCTAATAATAAAAAATTTGGAGGTCAGTTTACCAACAATTGGACTGGAGGACAGCAGAACAATTGGGCCATCAATAACAACTGGAACAAGAATGCTGGTTTTCGAGGTGCTGGAGGCAGAGGTGGTGGTCTTGGTAGAAATTCTTCACAAGGTCAAGGAAGAGGAAATTGGCCTAATGCTGGAAACTACTCACAAGTTGGAAACTATCCACAAGGCTTAGGCAGAGGTGGTTATAATGGCAACTTTAGCCAAAATGGAAATTTTATGAATGACAAAGGAAATCTGGATTCAACAATTGCTGTAGTGATTTGTCAGATCTATTTTAAACCAAGGCACACTACAGCTGAGTGTAGAAACAGATACAATAGGGACTATGTTCCTACCTATAATCCATATCGGAGTTGACCAAGAACTGCTTATCTTGCAACTTCAGAAGAGACTATGGCTGATCAAGGATGGTACATTGATAGTGGTGCCACTCATCATCTTACCAACAATCTGCAAAATCTGAATATTGGAACAGAATATTCAGGTAATCAACTCTTACATGTTGGTAATGGACATCATGCAATTCAGTTCTACATTTAAGAGATGTTTTGTGTGTCCCGCATCTTACTAAAAACCTTATTAGCATCTCCAAATTGCTTGAAGACAAAAATATAACTATTGAGTTTGTTCCTAATATGTGTTTTATAAAGGACAAGAAGAAGGAAATGCACCTAGCTTAAGGGATTGCTAGAGGTGGACTGTATCAGTTGCTATCTAAGAATGACTTTGTTTCTAATTCCTGTAGTCTCAGCTATGTTCCCAGTTCTATGCTTTCAGTCTTCAATAATTTAGCTTGTAACCTTACTGATACAACTGTAAATAAGATTTGTATTCCACAATGTCATATAAACACAACCACATCTGCAACCTTGTTTCATCAAAGATTTGGTCATCCAAATAAACATGTGTTGAAGTGTATTTTGTCATCTCTTTCCCTAAATAGTTCTGTATCTGAACCTGACTTCTGTAATGCTTGTCAATATGGCAAAGCTCATTAGTTACATTTTTACTCAACAAGTATCAAAACAACTGCTCCTCTAGAATTAGTTCATACTGATTTTTGGGGTCCAGCACCCTTACCTTCTTCACATGGCTATAGATACTATATTAGCTTTGTAGACGATTATAGTAGATACTGCTTGATTTTTCCCTTAACTCTCAAATCAAAACCCTTAGATACATTCAAATTCTCCAAAAACCTAGTAGAAAAACAGCTTGGTTACTCCTTAAAGACACTGCAGTCTGATTATAGGGGAGAGTATAGAAGTTTTGAAAGTTTTCTTGCAGCAGAAGGGATAGTTTTTAGACATAGTTGTCTTCACACACACCATCAAAATTGTGTTGTGGAGAGAAAGCATAGACATGTTGAAACAGGGCTTACTCTTCTTGCACAAGCCAAAATGCTCTGTCTTTTTGGTGGGAATCCTTCCACACAACTTCTTTTCTCATAAATAGGATTCCAACACCTATGTTAAACAACCTGTCACCCTTTGCTAAACTTTATGGTAGAAAACCTGATTATAACTTCCTTAAAACGTTTGGTTGTGCCTGTTTTCCCTTTTTGAGACCATATAGCCAACACAAACTCAATTTTCATACCAGCAAATGTCTTATGATTGGTTATAGTCCAATACACAAAGGGTACAAGTGTCTTGATTCCTCTGGAAAAATTTATATTGCTTGGCATGTTCAGTTTAATGAATCTAAGTTATATTCTGAGCTTTTTTCTTCATCTAAGTCTTCTTCACATACATCATTCGATCAGCCCTTTTCACATCACGTGCCTTTAGTTCAGCAGTTTCATGCTCTATTCAATTCTATTCCTCATGTCATTCATAGCAACTTTGCACAGCCTTCTGTCAGTCCACTTATTCCAGGTGCAGGTCCTGCTTTTGGTGATTCTCCATCATCTTCTATCCATAGTTCTCCCTCCAACCATCCCATCCAACCTACTCTTTCCTCATCACCACCTCAGCAACCAGTTGTGCAAAATACTCACCCCATGCTAACCAGATCTAAGGCTGGAGTATTTAAGCCCAAGACATACTTGGCAGTTACTCAAGATATTGAGCCACATTCTGTTAAGGCAGCTCTTGCAGATCCAAAATGGAGGGAAGCTATGCAGACTGAATTTGACGCCTTGCAGCAAAATCATACTTGGGTTCTTATTCTTAAGGACACAGCTGGGAAAATTGTTGGTAACAAATGGGTGTTCAGGGTAAAATATCATCATGATGGAAGTATCTCCAAGTATAAGACACGGTTAGTGGCAAAAGGCTTTCATCAGACACAAGGGGTAGATTTCTTTGAAACTTTCAGCCCAGTTGTCAAGCCTTGCACAATTAGAGTGATCCTCAGCATTGCAGTTACAAATCATTGACCCATTCGACAACTTGATGTGAACAATGCCTTCCTTAATGGCATTCTTACTAAAGATGTGTATATGCATCAACCTGAGGGCTTCATTCAACCTCAGTTTCCTACCCATGTGTGTAAATTGACCAAGGCTCTCTATGGTCTCAAACAGGCTCCAAGAGCCTGGTATGACAGGTTGAAATCTTCATTGGTAAACTGGGGTTTTACTGCATCAAGATCAGACACTTCCTTATTCATACATCATGTTGACAGAGATATTGTTGTGATTCTCATTTATGTTGATGATATTCTAGTCACTGGTTCCCAGCCTAAGCTTGTCGAAGAAGTTATTAAGCATTTGGGGTCTGAATTTGCCTTGAAAGATCTAGGTGAGTTTAATTACTTTCTCGGTCTTGAGGTTACTCCATCTGTTGAGGGATTGCATCTTTCACAAACAAAATATATTGGTGATTTGCTCAAAAAGGCTCAAATGTTAGATAGCAAAGGTTGTCAAACTCCACTACAAGAAATTTGACTTTTTAAGATGATTTTTATTATGACATTTGCAGATTTTGTTGTAAAATAGTACTTGTTGTGACGATTTTTTAAAATCGTAACCAATAATCTTGTCCTAGCTCATCTTAATGAATAATATTTGTTTTAGGACCCATTAAGTGGTCACCTAATTTAATGTTTTGCGACGAACATAAAATTAGTCGCAAAAGGGCATATTTTTTTACCGCAAAAAATTACCTCCAAAGTTGATCATTTTATGACAAAATATCATCTTTAATGACAAAAAATATGGTAGCGAAATATAATCATGGGTGACATAATTATTTTGTAACGAAAAGAGGGATGTAAAATTAGTCAAACCATTTGTGACAAAAATATTATTCTCCAAAGCTAATATGGTTTTGGCTAATTTTAGGACCCTAATTTTTTGTCACAGATAATTATCTATTGTGACAAAACTAAAAAATAGTAGTTTAAAATTTTTTCTTTAGTAATATTATATTTCATGACCTTTTTTTTTCTAAGGCGCATTATTTAGTATTTGACCTTTTTTTTTTGTGTGTGACGAACTTTACAAGACTTAAAAAAAGAATAATAATTGATTTTTTAATTATATTATATTTTGTGACCAACCATTTTTTTTATGTATTTGATTAAATAGTTGATATTCTATCTTATTGAAGTATGAAAATATTAATTTACCTCCATTTGCTATTAATAAGACTAAAAAAAAAAAGTCTTCACTGTGCCCCTCCCCTTTTGCTATCACCTTCTGAATGAAAATGAGAGTAAATTGAAGTTTTCCTACTCTTAAGTGATAAATCAATGATTGTCATTCTAAGTATGGAGTTAATTAAAGTTTTTCCTTAAAAATATTGAAGAATAATTCTCAAATTTTAAATAAAAACTTGAACTTGCACTATTAAAAAAATGCTAAACAATGACAAAATTTTTATGATAATTATCATTATGTCATGAAAATATCATGAAACATGATATTTTTTGTGACATATTATACTTTTATCAAATTTTTATGACATATTTGTGATTAACTTACACGTTTATGACATTAATTGATGAGAGAAATATGCCATGTTTAACTGAGAAACTGATGAAAGATAAAGGTGCTACTTTTGAAAATTCCTCACTATACAGAAGCTTGGTTGGTTCTCTGCAATATGTTACATTAACACTGCCTGATATTGCTTTTACAGTAAATAAATTGAGTCAGTTTCTAGCTGCTCCATCAGTACTTCACTGGCAAGCATGCAAACGAGTGTTGAGATATTTACAATGTACAACATCATATGGTCTGCAATTTTATACTACTAGAGATCTTACTCTCACTGATTTTTCAGATGCAGATTGGGGTTCAGACTTAGATGACAGAAAGTCAGTAAGAGGATATTGTGTTTACTTAGGCAATAATATGATCTCATGGTCATCTAAGAAGCAGCAGACAGTTTCCAGAAACACAGTAGAGTCAGAATACAGGGCACTTGCATTGGCAATTTCTAAAGTGCTCTGGATTATTTATTTGCTTAAAGAACTGAAAGTGGATTTGTTGCAAGTTTCTGTTCTTTACTGTGATAACAAAAGTGCTGAAGCTTTGACAAGTAATCCTAGATATCACTCAAAAACTAAACATATCGAACTTGACTTACATTTTTTTGGTGAACATATTGCTAGAAAGGAGCTCCAAATAAACCATGTTCCAAGTTGTGATCAGGTTGCAGATGTGCTCACCAAACCTCTAGCTATTGATCAATTTAACTATCTAAGGTCCAAGCTTAATGTCATTCCAAGACCTTAAGCTTGAGGTGGGCTGTTAAGATTGTTAGAATAATTAGTCTCTGTTTTAGTTTGTTAGATTGGTTGTTAATGCTGATGATGTGTCAGCTGAGCTGGCATCAGTTAGTTATATTGTTAGCAGTTTGTTAGTGGTTTCAGTACAGCTTACAAGTGCATTACTCGTGCATTTTGATTCTGGAATGTTCAAAGAATCTTGTATAAATACTGTATGATTAACTAAAGAAATAATAAGAATCATTTTGTTCTTAAAATTGAGCTCACAGATAGCTCTCTCCTCTTCTCTTCCTTTCTTCATTTTCTTGGTTACAAAACACCTTTAAGAAATTCTAACTAGAATCAATACATTAGAAGGATTTTATTCAAATAATAATGCACTCAAGATATCAAAATACTACAATCAAATTATTAGGGGGAAAGGACAACGACACCCTCTAATTTTTCGTGGAGAGTCTATTATCTAGAAATAGTCAGCATAATATGCCTACATAAAAATACCGTCGGATCAATAAAAGTCAAATGGCATAATTGTCCTTAAAAGATCTACATGACCATTTCTGAACCACAGAGGATTCTCATGACCATGCAAACCGAAGGTGTTGCACATCGCCATTTCTCCCGAAAGGAATTAATAGGCTTTAAAGAGCATACATTCCCAACATTGGTTTCCATCGATTAAGTGGTGTTGCGCCTATCTTATTTCCGAGGACATTTAATGTTATTTTAGACAGCAGTTGCCTTTGAAAATATGTCTTATCTCGATGACTAACTGGAAAATGTGTTTTTCCCATAGGACTAGTTTCGATGAATGTAGTTGGCATCACTGTCTTAATAATCATTTTGCTTGAGGGAAGATGCGTACTTCTGAAAACCTCTGTCGTCGGAAATGACCATTTTCACTTTAGTAGGTTTTCCACACCAGGGATGTGGGTATTCATGAAATAATTTCCCCAGTCAATGGAATCTGGATAGAAGTAAAACAAGTCAATCTCACTCAGACTGTCTCTTGCTGCCATTCTTAATTTCTCTGTGTTCGTATCATCAAAGCTGTATTTAATTAAATATAACAGAATAATGTTAATTATGTTGGTAAAATTTCCCCCAAAGATTCTGTTCTATTCTAAGATGCATTGTATTAAAAATAAAAGTGAAAAAAAAAAAAAAGAGTAAGAATGAGAACCATCATCAGCGAAACAAAGCTAACGTACATGCCATTGACTTCGAGGTATGGTCTGTAAAGTTCTACCACTCGCATCACGAATTTAACCTTCCTCCTCATATCGTTATAAGCGCCCTTAAAGAAATTGCGAAATACTGTGTTTGCCACTTGTAATCCCTGCGGGTGACATCACGTGGAAATAATATTATTATAAACACAATGTGATGATGCATGAGAGTTTTGGCTAATTATCTTGTTTAATCTCTATAGTTTCAAAAAATATCTAAAACATCACAATTTATATATTTGTCTCAGTTGAATCTACTTAATTGTTCTCAATTTTTCAGTTTGCTATCTATTATATTTAACTGAATTATATCAGAAAAATTACTATTTCATTTTTTCCGAGTTAAATTCAACAGTGGTGGAAATTATGACATGAATGTTTTTTATGATTTTAAGAATATAAAGACTATCTCAAAATGTTTGACAATAAGCAATAGAGGAAAGGTCACGAAGAAACTGGAAACTGGAAAACAACTAAAAACCCTAAAACTTTGCCCTCACTGTTGCCGCCGGAATGGCTTCGCCGGCCGCGGGTGGTGGTCCCCAGCCACCACCGGCGCACCCCCCCACTGCCGGCCACCTCCCCTAGCCTGAGCAATCCCTCCACCAGCCCCCCCGTGCACCACGACGATCCTCGCGTACACGGGTCCCCTCCAAACGAATCGGGTCTCCGGCGCCTCTAACCGCCGTCGCGGCCAGCAGCGGCATGCCCCACCTTGACGCCGTTCCCATCGGCAACTCGCTCGTGGCTCCCCACCTCACGAAGCCCGCAACGCACGAAACCCGTTCTTTTGAAACAGCCACGCGAACCACGGGTTCCCCGTCCACTGCCGCCGCCTGCACGGCGGGTTGTGACAATCCCTACCGACCCCCTCAGGTCCCCGCGACCCTGCCTGACGCAGATCCGGCCTCCCGTCAGCAGCCACAACCTCCGCTGCCCACCATTGCACATGTTTTCTCTCGGGACACAAGCACTGCCGCGGCAACTACGGCCACCCAACCGGCTGCAGGTGACACCCCCCAGCCACCCGTGCCCTCCCCTGCCGCAGACCTACCGTCCCGGCCACCCCAGCAGCCCGTGTCTAGCTAAACAATATCAGCTCCAGAAAACCCTAGCCGCCTCATGCATCCAACTCACGCGTTATTGGCCGCCGCGTGTGGTATCATGCAACCCACTGATTCTAACCAGTCCAGCCACGTTGCAGGCGTCTCCAAGCTAACATTGGCTCCCATACCACAGGTCCATGCAGCCTCAGATGAGCCACAAGGTCCATCTTCCCCTCATAGCTCACAAAATGCCACCACACACCAAACTAAGCCCACAAACCCGCCCACACAGCTTGACCTTCCTAGGCCGAGCCTTGAGCCCAATAATCCCTCTCAACTCCCCACGTCACAGCCCCATGCTCAGCTTGGGGTGACTCCCTCCAACCAGCCTCCTTCGAACTCATCTCATGACCCACAATGCCCTACATTACCTACTCCTCAGGTTGTTACGGCTAGTGCCCCTCACCGTCCAGTCAACCATGCAACCCGTAACCAACCTCCCCCTTCTAAGCCATCATTTGCCTTCGTTTTGAACCCAGTATCCATCCTTAACCCAACAGCCCCCCCTAGGCCTCATAAGTCATTCCTTGATGCAGTTACGGGTTCTGCAGAACCCACAGTACCGGTTAAGCCGATTTCCCTATATCGTGGCGAGCCCGCCATCCATTTTACAGCAGCGGAAATACAAGCCATGGCTAAGCCATTTACACTAGCTCTCGTCGGTAAGTTCTCCTTTGGCCGGCCTTCTATGGACATTATTCGGAGATTTTTTGTTACCCTGGGTTTGAAAGGAAGTTGTCAAGTCTCCTTGCTTGACAACCGGCATGTGTTGATCAAACTCTCTTTGGAAGAAAATTATTCGCGTGTTTGGGTGCGCCAGACTTGGTATGTTAATGGTCGAGGCATGCGCATCTTTAAGTGGAGCACTGATTTCCGCTGTTCGGAGGAGTCCCCTATTGTTCCGGTATGGGTATCCCTTCCATATTTGCCTGTTCATTTTATCCATTGTAAATCTGCCTTGTTTTCTATTGCTTCTGCTATTGGCACCCCATTACGAGTTGATCATGCCACGGCCTCGGTTAATCGGCCATCGGTAGCTCGAGTTCTAGTAGAGTATGATGTTTCGAAGCCACTGTTGCATCGTATATGGATTGGAGAGGGGGATTCTGGATTTTGGCAGGACGTTATCTTTGAGCGGGTCCCAGCTTATTGTTCCTCGTGTAGGCATCTTGGTCACTCTGCGGATTCCTGCTACGTTGCTAATCCCGGGCTTCGTAAGCCCACGCAGCCTGTTGGTGAGGCCCAGACCCATGATCAGGGTCCATTAGGAGTTGCAGCACCTGCTCCTCATCACCAGCCTCCTGTGACTGAGGGTCAGCTTTCGGCCTCTATGGCTCCCGTTGCGACTGTTGATCCAGGGATGGGTGTATCTGTGGGTGAACCGATCCGACCTTCTTCGGGAGGTCCGCCTACCGCCGCTATTCGCTCCCCAGCTATGGGTATTCACTCTCCTCCTCCAAACCTCCCATCTCAATCAGACGAGGAGTTTAGCTCCGCGGACAATTCTATAGCTGATGAGTACTTTGCTTCTGAGCCTGAGGGTATCGAGGGGCATCATCGTGACTTCAGTATTGCTGGCCCGCACTCCTCCCGTTCTAGGAAAGGTCGTAAGCACCGCAAGCGACGTTCTGGGCGTTCGCATTGATGATTTCGCATTTATATTTTTTGTTCTTTGTTCTTTTTCTTCTACTTGGAGGTTTTGGTTTAGGTCCCCCTCCATATGTTTTTTTCATTTTATTTTAATAATCTACAGGTAAGGGGGTCCCGCCTAACCCCCCACCCTTGGGTGGTTTTTAAATTAAAAAAAAAAAAAAAGACTATCTATATTATAGGGCCCATCTCCCAAGGACTGAAGGTGAATTAGATTCGGTTTCCTATATCTCAAAAGTCAATAATTAGCACTACGATAAGTTTTATAATTCAGCTCAGATGTGTGTGTATAAAATACATATATTTTTTACATGAACGCACACACTTATTTATCATACAGCTAAAAAAATACTAACACAAAATTTTAAGCACAAAAGGTTAAAAAATATAATGTAACTTATATTTTTTTCATCTTTTAACATCATCTACACTTTATTAAATGCTAATATCCTTAAAAGATAATTCATAGAAATGTACATATGATGAATGGTGAAAGAAATTCTAAATCGAGTTTTTTTTTTTTTCAATTTTAATGTTTAGAACAAACCTTGAGTGGCAACAAGTAGCGAATTTGCATGTATCCGTGAAAGCTAGAGATGCTTCTGAAGAGTACAATCCTGCTAACCTTCATGGGCTTTCCTTGTTTATTAATCCATGGTTTGTTTGTGAAATAATCGAAACTGTAATCTAGAATACTAACGAGTGTCACGGGATTTCTTAAAGATGAACCAACATGATAAATATTGGCATCAGAAGGTTGTTTTGCATGAGCCACCATGGCAACAATCATAGCATTCACCACCATGTCAGCCGGTATCTGCATGATTCTTTAATTTTAATTTTTGATATTTTGTTTAAAACAATTATCTAACGTGCCATTCACTGAACTCACCACATCCAAAATAGTCGTAGTTTCTCCAACTAAGCAAGGTAAATTTCGTTGAGCAGAGCCAACAAAAAGGGTATTGATGGTTCTGTGTGAACAAAACAAATTTAAAAAATTTCAATAAGAAAGAAATTTAACGCCATAAGCTAGTTTTTCTTCTTCATCTAAGAAAATTACATCAGCTTTTGTATGACTTACTTCAGATCTTCAACCCAACCGGGAAATGGTTCTTTGTAAGTACCACTTACGATGGTAGGGCGTATAGTCACCACTGATAGATTTTCTTTTGATTGTTGCATGAGCAACTCTCCCATTGTCTTGGTGAATACATAGGTGTTTGGCCATCCGTGCATCTTTGCCCTGAAATACATATGATAATGCTTACGTTAAAATAAAATTGGAAACATTTTTCATTATTCATTTCAATTTTTTTTTCAAGTTGATATCACAATGTATAGATATATTAAAATCTAAGGTTTACAGCTGGAATTTCTCTTATTAAAATGATGTAATTAACAGAAAAATCAACCTTATGGTGCCCAAATTTTTCATGGCAAGTGTAATTTCTTTTTCCGAAGCTCCCTTCGTTTTGAGTTCGTTAAGTTCCTGTTCTATCACCTTCCTCTCCACATCAGGGTCTAATCCAGACCCGCCATTAAGAGAATTCTCTAATATGAGCCCTGTCCTTTCCCCGGACACATAAGCTGAAAAAATATAATCTCTTAATAATATATTATTATTAATTAGCTGGAGGTCGTGAAAGAAAAAAGATTATGACAATTAACTCAATAATGTAAAATTTGGTACGTTTATGGACTATGGAGTTATACGCACCAGTAGATACATGAACAACGACCTTTAGCTTGACACATTTCTTTGCGAAGTTTACCAGATGTATAGCTCCCAAGGTGTTGATACCAAACGCAACATCATATCTGTGTAAGCGGAAACTCATTGGATTTAATTAATTAATTTTCTATAACATTTCTTTTAGAAGATATATATTTGAATTGATCATGGAAATATACCTTTCATCAAATTTAGTTATGGCTGCTGAATTGACGATGATGTCTAATTCATTCCATAGCTCTTCGTTTAAATTAGAGTCTTTTAGTCCCAATTTTTCACTAGCGATATCCCCAGGGATAAAAGCAATCTTTTCTGATATAAACAAATTTAGACGTATACCCCACTTTTCCTTTAAAATTTTAAACACGTCTTTCACCGACACCTATAAAATTAAGTAGCAAACTATTATTTCCAAATATAATATTGTTAATACATGAGATATATTTTATTAATTGTAAAGTCTATTTAACTTAAAGATTTATTTAAAATATTTATAGTAAATACACATATATTATTAAAATAAATATAATAATTTATTTTTTTAAAATTATTTTAAATTTAAAAAATATTTAATATTATTAATCTACTAGACATATTAAATTATTTATAGTATAGTTATATTTATTAAAAAAATTTAAAACTAATTTATTTAGTTACTATATTCAAAGAGTATTACAGTGAAAAAAGGTTTAATGTTCCTTGAAAACTTGGGAGTTTCTAATGCCATGTCCCCAAGCATTGGGGCGTCCTTTTCCCTATATTATATGTATAAACTGACTCACTGAGATATATCGGATAAAATACCAAATAATTAATCCTTGTCTAATTATATTTAATTACTAAAAAAGAGAAACAAAATAAGGCTTCTTCACATGTGGTTGACTATTATGTATTTAAATGAATATACCTCATTATAGAAACGTTGTGCGGCTGACTTAGTGTCTGTAGCTCTTATAAGAAGATAAATCTTCTTCACATCTGGTTGAACTCTCAAAATTTTCTCGACAAAAACTGCACACTCAAAAGAAAACAGATGATCATTAATTAATTAATTCGGGATGGAAATAAATGTTTGTGCACAATGCACTCTATAATGAATGGAGATTGACATATAGTCGAAAGTTTCATTGATAAAAATAATCTAGTTTCATTATTGAATGCACTACGTTATTCATACAATCATTTTCAGAATCTAGGTGTTTGAGGATACTTAATCAGAATGGAGAGAGATATTCTGGGCTTGCTCTTCAGCGTCTAAATAATACCTTTGGACAAAAACCCGGTTGCACCAGTAACGAGAATGGTCTTGTTTTCCAGAAATTGAACAACACTTCCCAACTCCATTTATGGAATGGGCTATCTATCAATCAGTTGTGAGACAAGAAGGAAATGAGATGTGCCAGAGCAAGTGTTACTCATTCCTTTATATAGAACCTAAGATGGAAGAGAGAAACTATCAAGGTTCTGCATGCAAATTTTCCCTATAGCTAATATACACTTTAGTCCAAAACTTTCGAAACTTGCACATAGACCCCGTACTCTTTAAATAATATACAGATGGCCCTAACCTTAATGGCCTTTTCAATTAGTTCCCCAAAAGAAAATCAAGAAAATGAATTCCCCCCTCAGTCACTATAAATATATGCTATTCAAATTTAACAATTTTACCTACAAATAAAATAAACAGACATATTGGAGGGCATCTGAATTTGTCGTTTTGTAATTTTAAAAATTAATTAAATAAAATATGATGATTTTATTTAAAATTTTGAAGAATAAAATAGATTTGTGAGGATTTGAGCTGAGAGGTTATTTTATAGGGTGGTGATATTTCACCCTACAAATTTTATAAATCCACCCCATTTTCAGAAAATTAGTATAACAAGTTCATATTATTTTTAAAAATTCAAATTAAGAGAAATTTCAAAAATTAATCAATTAAATCCATATTCATTTTTTTACACTATTTTTTTATTATATTTGATCAATAAGGCTACTTTAACATAAATTAATATGACTATTTTACCCTGATGGTAAAAGTACCAAAAAATCTAAAAATTTTCTTTAATAATTTCTTAATAGTTTCTTAAATAATTTCTTGTTATATTTCTTATACAAATTTTAATAATTTGTTTATACAAATTTTTTTGTATAATTTCTTATACAAATTTTAATTTATATTTTAATAATTTCTTATACAATTTTTTTTGTTATATTTTAATGATGTACAAGTAGTAATTTATTTGATATTCATTTATTTTTTAAGGCTGCTATAACATAAATTAATATAACTATTTTCCCCTCATGGTAAAAGTACCAAAATACCTAAAACTTTACTTTAACTTTAATAATTTTTTATACAAAATTTTTTGTTATATATTTAATGATGTGTAAGTTCTAATTTATTTGATATTCAATTATTTTTCTAAAACTATGTTTTTTATTGTATTAATCAATAAGATTTCATTAAATCCAATATAGAACCCCCTACCCCCTAGGGAAAGGGCTGGTTTCTCTCTGCTTCACCTCTGGTGGGGGATTCTGAAGGGGAAGTTGAAATGCAGTGTTAAGCATGACACTTCAGCACTTTTAAAATAATATAGATAAATGTATAAATGTATATATAATATAATAAATATATATCACATAATGCGTATATCTATATATTTCATATATAGAGATAGGTTCCGGAAATGAGCTCACTTGCAAGGTGACCTCCTTTCCTCCTTTTCGTCAAATCGAATCTCTTACTTCCGATCCAAAAACTAAATAAAATGTTAGAATTTTGCAAATGCTTTAACATAAATTAGTATGACCTTTTTACCCTCATAAGGTAAAAGTACCACAACATCTTAAAATTTACTTTAACTTTAATTATTATTTTTTATATTTTAATGGTGTATAAACAATAATTTGTTATTATAATTATTAGTATTCCACTAAGCTAACAAGATATAATTAGGACAAGTGGAGTAGGAAAAATTATTAAATTTTGTATAAAACATGTTAGGTTATAAAACATAAAACTAAATTCCTAAACCATTATATATATATATAGTCAAATTAAACTTATCTTAAAGCAACCTTAAATGTTAAAGATTGTTAAAAGACTAAGTTAAAAAGAAAAAAATATTATTAGAATGATTTAATTAGTTAATTGTTCAAACTTATTATTAATTTATAATTTTATAAAATAATATAAACTTATTGTAATTATTTTATGGAGATGGAGTGCATTTATAAAAATAGTAGAGTGGAAATATCCACACCTTTTATTATAACTTATACAATATTCAAAATTTACAAAAATAAAAAATAAAATAAATATTATTATTTTATGTTTAAAAACTAAAATAAGTAGTAAAGTCGTTAAGAATCTAGAGCAAATCTGCACATGTGATCATACGTGTGGCAACATAAAAATATTCAAAATTTTCAAAAATAAATATTATTATTTCATGTTTAAAGATTAAAGAATCTTGAGCAAATCTGCAACATAAAATATTCAAAATTTACCAAAAAAAAAAAAACGAAAGAATCTTGAGCACATCTCCGCATGTGATCTGTACAAGCGGCAAATTATAAAATATTCAAAAACAAATACGAAAGAATCTTGAGCACATCTTCACATGTGATCTGCGCAAGCGGCAACTTATAACATATTCAAATTACATATTACTTAAAATCGCCCATCAATTCCAAGAGAAATGAAATGTGCCATAAAAAAATTCCATGCGAAACGAAAGGGGCAAGCTCCGTCTCAGTCCCACAGGGGAAAAAAATTTAAAAACAAAATTATTATTTTAGAGCCTTTGCACGTCTAATAAGATATCTTTTTGTTAGAAGAAAAAAAAAGAATAATTTACTTAAAAAATGAGGTTTCTTTTTTTATTTTTCCTTATAAGACAGTAATTAAGTTCACAGTAATTAAGTTCACTTTGACTACATTACAAAGTAATAATCTCATAACACGGAGCTCCCTTATTTTTGACGTAATAGTGTACAAAGAATCTTAATCTTAGTCTTTCAACCCAATAAAATCAATGGACAAACTAAATTCTAATATCTATTTATATAAATAAGAGAACCAAACATTAGTGGACCCAGAATATATTATTATTTTTTCGAGCATGATTAACACAATTTGATTCATTCTATATTTTATGGATCGAATTAAAGTCTTACCTTTTTATTAATAAGAAAACCAAACACCAATGAACCCCACTATATTTTCTTGATTAATTTTTCATCTCTTTCCTCTATTTTTCCCTCTCCTAATTAATAAAATTGTCGGAAAATCGTTGAACACAAGATTTCCCTATAGCTAGATTTGCACGAAAGCAAAATAAAAGTATAATAATAACACACACAAATTGATAACCGAGTTCGGTCATTATGCCTACGTCTTCGGCGCTGCTGCAGATTTTTTACTGAGGAAAAAAAAGTTTACATTGTTTACCGAAAAAACACTCACACCAAGAATTTCACTCAGGAGTTTTGATGAAAAAAAAATCTCTCAAAATTCTTTTCTTTACAATTTATTCATTATCTTGGATTGCTAATTTTGGGGATAATTTTCATTGCTGTGAACAAGCCTATTTATAGGCTAGGAGAACAAATTCATAGTCACACAATTTCCTTCACCTGCCGAACACCATACTGAAGACAATGGCCTGATTTCTCCATCCAAAACAGACGTAACTACCGGCCTAATTTTTTCCACCCAAAATCAGTACTAAATTTTTGTGTGGATGGAAAGTCACTTCCCACAGTAGAGAATGAATTGTTTAATCACAACAATTTGATTGTTTTTATATTTTATGGATCAAATTAAATTCTCAACTCTATTTTATTTATAAAATATCCAAAGATTATTGTATCGTTTTAGTGGACCCGCAATATTATCATTAATTGTCTTCTCCCTCATAATTAATACAATTTGATTCTTTATATATTTTAAGGATCACGTTCATTTCTCAATCTCTATTTAGTGCTATATATCCTAAATTTTTATTTTAAAAAATTATTCTAAAGAACATGACATTCATTAATTCATTGGTAAAGATAATATAATTAATTTATTTAAATCTTATTATAAATTACTAATTAATAAATAAGTAACATATTATTTAAGATAAAATTTAAAATAGAAAATTTGAGATGTGTATCATTATTCTTATTTTTAATACAACAAACTAAGTATTAATGGACCTCACAATTTACCATTAATTATTTTTCTTTTTTTCTACTGTTCTTTTTCTCTCATAACTAGTACAATTTGATTCTTTCTCCATTTTATGGATCAAATTAAATTCTGATCTCTGTTTTATTAATAACAGAACTTGACACTGATGGACCCAACAAAATATTAATAATCCATTTCTCCAATTTTTTCTCTCATAAGGTACAAAATATTGGAAAGAGAAGATTATAAAGGCTTCTAGAAATAACAAGTAGCTTACTAGCTTTCTAGAATTGGAGGTGCAAAGACTAATAATGGACAGCTTCTAATATAAAATTATTTTCATATGGTGATCCATGTGGCCTTTTGACTCGGTTAGTTGTCTTTTTCGAATTTTTTCGTTTTATCAGTTAATTGTCTTTTTGAATTGGTTTAGTTATACAATATTAGAATTTCACAGATTAAGTGTCCTGAATATAAATGTTATTTTTAATTAGTATGAGAGTAATTACTTTTATATTTATGTACTCTCGAAGTTGTCAGTTGATTTTTTTCCCCAATTACCTGATCTGTTGACAAAATTTACAGGAGGCCACAAAAAATTAACCAATTTGACCGGGAGGGAGCATTATTGAATACAAACAACTTCAAATGCGGATAGGGTTGGCAAGAAGAAAAATCAATAAAGCTGTGCGTATTTACATGCCAATAGGATAAAACGTTTACACGCTAATAATATAACCATGCCTGCAATTATGTTTGCCTGAAAAGCGACTCCGTGGCAACTGTTGCTTGCGTAGTTCTTCTTTAACTCCTTGGTATATGAAATGAAAAAACAGTTCTTAAATTACAGCTCTATAATCACCCAAATGTTTTTTCTGTTGTACTGACATTTTCTTGAAGGCAACCAAATGAAAGATTTATTATCTAATAGGGGTTTATATTGTCCAACTTTTACACGGTTTGACGCTTCGTTAGTCTAGATTCAAGAGCTCAAGGATCGTTAGGATTTTTCTGCTTAAAGATTTTTAATGATTTTTTTTAAAGCTTTTGTCAATATTTATGTCCTTTTATAGTTTAGTTACGGCTAGCCTTTGCTCTTTCTTTCTTCCTGCATTATTTTCATTTTTTCAGTTACTATATTTCCCTCAGTTGACGTTCCAATAGAAGTATAATATAAACTACCTTTTGAGACATGTCAAATCCTTTGCTTATAGCCTCTTGACTATTAAATTGAGTAATCGATAACGGATTTAGATCTGGTGCTTAACTAAGTGTTTTTGCTTACTTTTGTAATATCTTGAGACCTGTGGCATTTACGACGCTTAGTGATTAAAATTTATCTTCCCCTTCCTCTCTCCTTATTTTAATGGACCTCCCTTAATTGTCTTAAGAAATCAACCTCTTCTTCTTCTACTGGTTTTTACTTTCTTTCTTTCTCTCTCTCTCTCTCTCTCTCTTTTTGTGGGTGATAATGTATCTTTTTTAATTTCATGAACATTTGAAAACTAGGAAACCTTAATTTTTTAAGAGAAAATCTAAGTTAAAAACACTCTCCCAACTAAAGTTTATAAACTCTCCCAACAAAAATAATTCTTTCCTTATTTTAGACAAATTTAGAGAAAAAGAGAGGAAAAAGTTCCAACGAATCCAAATGACATGCATATGAACTTTAATCGCCCATGAATCGATTGCTTTGTTTTAGGGAAAATTTTATATATTGTTTTTCTTTCTTTATATCCGATTGAATTAAAGCTGGAAAATTAATTATTTGTGACAAGGTTGATTTGTTTTAAGGATTTTTTTTTTCCCAAAAAGACGATTGAGAGGGGTGGGATGAAGAAAGAAAGAATTGTTTTTTTTTTCCTCAAATAAGGGAAAAATACTAGTTAATTAACATAGATTAAGCTAAGCAGAGAGAAGGGAAAAAAAATAAATCTTAACTAAATGCCACGTGTCGCAAGATCTTGCAAAGACTAGCAAAAGTTTAATTAAACACCGGATCCAAATCCATGATGTACACTGTTAATTTACTTAGTTGCTTTGTAGATAAGTATTTTTGGAAAAATGTGACATATATATTAATCTACTTATTAACTAATATTTAATAAATTTATATGGGTGCCATAATTCAAAATTAAAAACCATCGGTTGTTTATTGATTTGGCCAAATTAGAAAACCTCCATTCGCATAAACAAACTATTAGTTGTTGAACATATAATGCCACTCTGGATTGGCTTGGTTACTACACCATTAGTAGAAAAATGACATTTTCTGATACTATTTTTGTATCAATAATGTTTTTTACCGACACAAATTTTAGTGTCAATACTCATGGTGCAACGAATTTATTGGCACATATTTTTCCTGTCAGCGATTCCATAGCACCTTAATACCAAAGAAATGTTGACTGTTAAACATCACATAGTTTTGATGTTATGGAGTCAAACAATTTGTAATTTTATAATATCAAAATAATTGTGATTCTACACAATCATGCAAATAGTGATTCTATGGTATGAAGTAAGTTTTGATGTTGTAGTATCATTTATATTCTGATTCAAGAATATTAATATTTATAGAAGCTAAATGGGTGTCAACAGCTTTTAGAATATTTTAAAAAATAATAAAATTTTCATTAGTACCATTGCCAATAGCTTGAAATTAAAATTAAATAAACAACAATTTTCAACAATAATTATAAAAAAATGTCAATTTAACAATTGCTAATAGGCTCCATTCAACATTCAACATTCAATAACCAAATTGGTTCAATAACAAAATTCATCAGCATAGTTTTAATAGCACAATAGTAGCAAAAACGACAGCTAGTTTCCAAATTAAAAAAGCTACAACTTGTTTGTCACAACAACAACCTGAGTAGTAGTTAAACAATATAAGTCAAATGGATTAGAAGAAGAAGCAGCAGTAGGTTGCTATCTCCATTGGCCTGAGTAATAGCAAAACAATAAACCCAAATGCACAAAAAGAAAAAGTAGCAGCAGCATTGTTATCCACAATGGCCTAAGTAGTAGTAACAATAAGAAGTAGTGACAATACTCAATTTCAAGAAAATCAAACCATGCATTCCTGAAAGTAATAAAGGAACAACAAACACCTCACACATCATATGCAGCCTACTCATCATGAACTTTTAATTATAAAACAAGAACAAACAAGTGATAGTTATCTATTTTCTTAAAGTAGTGATTAAGTTAGCCATATACACAGCCCACTCATCATAAACCTTTAGACTATCCTTATCTGAGTACTCAGTTATCCCCTTGAACTTCAATTATAGAATATCAGAAATAAAATTATGCCTTAAACGAAATGTTTATAATTACAATAACTAAGAAACAAAGCAAAGCTTTCAAACTTACATTTTATTTTAATATATTTGGATTTTGCACAATCTCTTGCACATACCTCACAACAAAGTACCCACATTCAAAATCACTTAATTGTTAAGGACACTTCAAACTTATGAAATTAGTTTTAGTATCAATTATTATATCAAAAGCTACAAATTTAGCAAAATGAACATGTCACTTATATCCTTACTTGAACTAACATCCACTTCAAATTCAGCTTAGGTTTTTGCTTTATTGCATGATACATTTTAACTCTCTATGGATATCAAAGCATACAATGAATGTAAAGATCAATACACTAAAATTCATTACCTAGCTATATAAAACACTAAAATATAAGTATGGAAAAAATTAGCTACTTTATTATTCACTCTAAATGACAACTCTGTAAATGCTGACTCCAAATAAAACACAATGGAGGCTAGCATATCGATTGCAACCAACACCCAATGATTACTACAATAACAAGAATAATACCATAAAATAATAATATCAATATATGAAAGAACTGCAAATTCTATAATTTTTGAAATGTGGATGTTAACATGTAAAATATGAAGGTAGGAGTCCTTGCATTAGGTTGTATGGGATTAATATCAATTGTCCAATTAGAGCCACTCGCAACAGTTCAAATACATGACGAGACTTTGTAGTTTTTTTTTTTTTTTTTTTAGAAACCACCAAAGGGTGGGGGGGTTAGGCGGGACCCCCTTACCTGTAGAATATTAAAATAAAATGAAAAAAAAACATATGGAGGGGGACCTAAACCAAAACCTCCAAGTAGAAGAAAAAGAACAAAGAACAAAAAATATAAATCCGAAATCATCAATGCGAACGCCCAAAACGTCGCTTGCGGTGCTTACGACCTTTCCTAGAAAGGGAGGAGTGTTGGCCAGCAATACTGAAGTCACGATGATGCCCCTCGATACCCTCAGGCTCAGAAGCAAAGTACTCATCAGCTACAGAATTGTCCGCGGAGCTAAACTCCTCGTCTGATTGAGATGGGAGGTTTGGAGGAGGAGAGTGAATACCCATAGCCGGGGAGCGAATAGCGGCGGTAGGCGGACCTCCCGAAGAATGTCGGATCGGTTCACCCACAGATACATCCATCCCTGGATCAACAGTCGCAAGCTGACCCTGAGTCACAGGAGGCGGGTGATCAGGAGCAGGTGCTGCAACTCCTAATGGGCCCTGATCATGGGTCCGGGCCTCACCAACAGGCTGCGTGGGCTTACGAAGCCCGGGAGCATGGGTCTGGGCCTCACCAACAGGCTGCGTGGGCTTACGAAGCCCGGGATTAGCAACGTAGCAGGAATCCGCAGAGTGACCAAGATGCCTGCACGAGGAACAATAAGCTGGGACCCGCTCAAAGATAACGTCCTGCCAAAATCCAGAATCCCCCTCTCCAATCCATATACGAGGCAACAGTGGCTTCGAAACATCATACTCTACCAGAACTCGAGCTACCGATGGCCAATTAACCGAGGCCGTGGCATGATCAACTCGTAATGGGGTGCCAATAGCAGAAGCAATAGAAAACAAGGCAGATTTACAATGGATAAAATGAACAGGCAAATATGGAAGGGATACCCATACCGGAACAATAGGGGACTCCTCCGAACAGCGGAAATCAGTGCTCCACTTAAAGATGCGCATGCCTCGACCATTAACATACCAAGTTTGGCGCACCCAAACACGCGAATAATCTTCTTCCAAAGAGAGTTTGATCAACACATGCCGGTTGTCAAGTAAGGAGACTTGACAACTTCCTTTCAAACCCAAGGTAACAAAAAATCTCCGAATAATGTCCATAGAAGGCCGGCCAAAGGAGAACTTACCGACGAGAGCCAATGTAAATGTTTTAGCCATGGCTTGTACTTCCGCTGTTGTAAAATGGATGGCGGGCTCGCCACGATATAAGAAAGTCGACTTAACTGGTACTGTGGGTTCTGTAGAACCCGTAACTGCATCAAGGAATGACTTATGAGACCTAGGGGGGCTGTTGGGTTAAGGATGGATACTGGGTTCAGAACGGAGGCAAATGATGGCTTAGGAGGGGGAGGTTGGTTACGGGTTGCATGGTTGACTGGGCGGTGAGGGGCACTAGCCGTAACAACCTGAGGAGTAGGTAATGTAGGGCATTGTGGGTCATGAGATGAGTTCGGAGGAGGCTGGTTGGAGGGAGTCACCCCAAGTTGAGCATGGGCCTGTGACGTGGGGAGTTGAGAGGGATTATTGGGCTCAAGGCTCGGCCTAGGTAGGTCAGGCTGTGTGGGCGGGTTTGTGGGCTTAGTTTGGTGTGTGGTGGCATGTTGTGAGCAGTGAGGGGAAGATGGACCTTGTGGCTCATCTGAGGCTGCATGGACCTGTGGTATGGGAGCCAATGTTAGCTTGGAGATGCCTGCAACGTGGCTGGACTGGTTGGAATCAGTGGGTTGCATGATACCACACGCGGTGGCCAATAAAGTTGGATGCATGAGGCGGCTAGGGTTTTCTGGAGCTGATATTGTTTGGCTAGATACGGGTTGCTGGGGTGGCCGGGACGGTAGGTCTGCGGCAGGGGAGGGCACGGGTGGCTGGGGGGTCTCACCTGCAGCCAGTTGGGTGGCCGTAGTTGCCGCGGCAGTGCTTGTGTCCCGAGAGAAAACACGTGCAATGGTGGGCAGCGGAGGTTGTGGCGGCTGACGGGAGGCCGGATCTGCGTCAGGCAGGGTCGCGGGGACCTGAGGGGGTCGGTGGGGACGGTCACAGCCCGCCATGCAGGCGGCGGCAGTGGACGGGGAGGGACCCGTGTTTCGCGTGGCTTCGTCACGGGTTTCACGGGTTTCATGCGTTGCGGGTTTCGTGAGGTGGGGAGCCACGAGCGAGTTGCCGGTGGGAACGGCGTCAAGGTGGGGCATGCCGCTGCTGGCCGCGACGGCGGTTAGAGGCGCCGGAGATCCGATTCGTTTGGAGGGGACCCGTGTACGCGAGGATCGTCGTGGTGCACGCGGGGGCTGGTGGAGGGATTGCTCAGGCTGGGGGAGGTGGCCGGCAGTGGGGGGGTGCGCCGGTGGTGGCTGGGGACCACCACCCGCGGCCGGCGAAGCCATTCCGGCGGCAATAGTGGAGGCAAGGTTTTAGGGTTTTTTGGTTTCACGTTTTAGGGCAGTAAAATTTTTAAGTTTTTTTTTTTAGTGATGAATGGTTGAATGCAATGAAAATCCCAGCATTTTGACGAGACTTTGTAGTTATAGGTCCTCTATTTGATTGAGTGAACTGATTATAACTTAACAAAATCCCACAGGAAATGACTCTCTATCATTCTCCATGCCTCATGTAAGTGCCTATGTGATAATACATCTAAGATCAATAATAATATTATTAATGTTCTACATAGTGGCTGACTTAGAAAAGTTAAATGAAAAAAAAAGTAATTATTTAAAGATAATGACTTGACTTACTTTGCCTATAACTCAATCATCTCATTTCTTAGACAACTAAAATCAATGATCATTTGACAAACAACATTGTTCAACAGTGTTTTCAATGCATAACCAAAAATTGATTCATTATGTTCAATCAAGAACTCTTGGTCAAGAAAATTGTAAACTATTAGCGAAAATATATTAATGGCTTGATTGGTATTCTTTCTCTCATATGCACCAGCCTCCTGTGATTCAGGGTCAGCTTTCGGCCTCTATGGCTCCCGTTGCGACTGTTGATCCAGGGATGGGTGTATCTGTGGGTGAGCCGATCCGACCTTCTTCGGGAGGTCCGCCTACCGCCGCTATTCGCTCCCCGGCTATGGGTATTCACTCTCCTCCTCCAAACCTCCCATCTCAATCAGACGAGGAGTTTAGCTCCGCGGACAATTCTGTAGCTGATGAGTACTTTGCTTCTGAGCCTGAGGGTATCGAGGGGCATCATTGTGACTTTAGTATTGCTGGCCCGCACTCCTCCCGTTCTAGGAAAGGTCGTAAGCACCGCAAGCGACGTTCTGGGCGTTCGCATTAATGATTTCGCATTTATATTTTCCATTTCCATTTGTTTTTTGTTCTTTTTCTTCTACTTGGAGGTTTTGGTTTAGGTCCCTCTCCATATGTTTTTTTTCGTTTTATTTTAATAATCTACAGGTAAGGGGGTCCCGCCTAACCCCCCCACCCTTGGGTGGTTTTTAATTAAAAAAAAAAAAATCTTTCTCTCATATGCAGCTAACCTAATGTTCTTCCTCAATATTAGCTCCCTATTGGCATTTGGTTTAATCACTTTTGTCTTCGTTGGAGGAAGAGGTTCAACTCCAACATGGATAATACAAGATCTACTGGTTTGCTTTGTTAGGCGATAGTCATTTTCAGGAGACCTTCTTTGAGCCTTTATTGAAGACTTCTTTGGAGTCTTTTTCATTTGTTGTCCCCTAGTTTCAATTGGAATTGGAGGAATTGGTATGCTACTACCATCATTTTCTATGATATCCTTCTTCGATGATGTCAAAGTTTGGAGATGGTCCCTTCACAAAATTCAAAATCTATTCAATAAATAAACATGACACATCAATTAGTTAAATGAATTAAATATTAAATGAAAAATAAAATTTACAAAGATAATGGTCTTTCTATTTGGCTTTGATTGAGCCTTCAAGTCAATATCGCAACTCGACGATTTAGTATTGACTGCGCTACAACTACTAACCCTTGTTTGACTATAAGCATTCAATTTTGCATCCATCATATCTAGCCGAGTCATCATCATTTGATAGCTTTCATCAAAAACCTTTCTTTCTCTGACCATTCTTTCCATAGCCAAGTTTGAAGCAATCTGTATATAAAAATACATAGTTGGGGTTATTGACTGCACTAGACTTTGGACTCTACTACCATTTGGCTGTTTTTCAAGAGCTGTAGTTAAAATGTCATTAATTCTATGGTAGCGAAATGAGCCTTACCGTACTTGACTTTTTAAATCCTCCTATAATAACATGGATACAAAATATAACTTCAATAACCCACAAAGCCTTGAATTAAAAAAATAAAACCAAACCATTGTAAACCAAATAAGTAATACAAAAGTAACACTTACAATCTTCCCTATCACTTATTGTACTTCAAGTTTGTAACCACTACTGCTTTTCTTTCGAGCTATCAGCCACGACTGACTGTAGTCACTCTCTTTAGTAGAAACTCCAAGCTCATCATTTTATTTTATGTTACCAATAGCAAAATCTAACTAAAGGTTTTCTTAAATATACATAACCAAAAAATGGGGTTTCTAAGCATCCGAAGTGCATATATCCAAATCAGAAGAGGTTGTGATAAGATACCTTTTAATATAGCAGGCCATTGTATCCTAAACTACTTGTGTGACGGTTGTATTCAATCTTTGCAGATAATTGCTTTCCTTTTTTTTTCCTTAAAGAAAAAATTTAAAATTAATTAATCATTTCCATTCACAAAATAAGTGTAACAAAATGACTAAGCGTTGTTGCAATATAACTTACCTAAAATTAATCATTTTTCTACTCTGACTTTGTAATTATAAGATACTCTTTTAGTGGCAACTTTAACTGATTATGGTGATCCTTGTTTGGTTGGATAAATTCAGTGTTTAAGGTTAATCTAAAGTTCCTTAAAGAAGTTCCCATTAACTACAACACAAATTTTTTGCTCTCATGTCTAATACAAACTTGGTTTGCTCCATCATATGAATAAGCAACAAAATAAATGTATATCCAAAAACTAAATGAATAACATTACTGAAATAAATAAGAAATTACATATTACCAGTATGTGGTCTAAATTTTTTCTTTAATCTCCAGCGGAGCACGTCGCCAATCATTGTATGAGATTGAAACATTATCTCTAACTATAACATCAATGTAAGATCTTAGTTCATTTGCTCTTTCTCCAACAGAAATTCCATAGTCATTATCCTCGACTATCATTTTGTTGTCAGATGTTAATTTTATCAAATGCTTTTTCTTTGTTTTTTCTTCTTGTCGGTCTCCCATCACAATTAGGCACACCCATCTTTTCATTTTCTTCTTTGTCAAACATGTCACTGAAATTTCAAAGCAATGCACAAATTATTAATCAAAACTAATTGCAGAAAACAAAAAAAAAATAAAAATAAATGCGGACATCATCTTTATCTATATCCATGTTCCGAGATGGATATTCTTTAGATAAAGTTTCGTGTATCACCATGTCAATGCTCCCATCATGACCTGCTGATTTAATGGCTCTTTGACCCACTGAACAAACAATTGATTTTTTTTATCTACTTGATCTTTCACATAAAATACTTGCTTTGCGTGCGAAGCTAAAATGAAGCAATCAGACATATGACCAATCTAGTTAAGATCAACTACGGTGAACCTTAAATCATCAATCTTAACCTAACTACAATCTACCTAGTCACACTTAAAATTAACTTTATTAATAATGACAAATTGAAGCCCCCAAATCTCAACAAGGACCCCATAATACTCTAGTACACCAGTGTATGGATATTTTATGCTTAGATCTTCAAACTTGTAACGTTGTTACTAAAACATTGACTCCACTATTTTATGCAACACGGTTACCATCTTGATCCTTAGATGCAAATTTTAAACGATTGATAAAGTACCATTAATATGCTATGACAGTGGAGCTAGGTTTGTTGGTCAACACTGTTTCTGGTACATCTATACCAATTGTAATATCATTTGCTATCTACAATTAAATAAACACTTACAAGTTTTAAAATAAATGAAACATTGTTAGTTCAAGCTAGTTATATAATGGAACCTTATTTTGCAACCAATCAATAAAGGTACAAGTGTGCTCAATTTTTAACTAATGACCACAGTTTGATTGCTTGGGGTATTTGTTTACAAGTACAATTTATGCTCCCTACAATATTATTATGACAAAAATCAGTTGTTTTGAATTTGCTATAAGTTAAATTGGTTCTGAATAATAAAAATCAATGTTTAGAATAAACTTACCTTGATATAAGTTTTAAACTCAATGGTGTTTTTCAAAACACAAAGATGTGCTTGTTGCACCAGCGAAGCATTAACCATTGTAGCCTGTCTGTCTCCTAACGGCTTTTCAATTATATAATCTACCATGCAGCCAAGTGGCAGTCTAATGAAATCATGATTGGACAGATATCAGCATAAAATTCAAGTGCTTCCTTTGCCATATAACATTTGGCAATGCATCCCTTAAGGCGACAATGGTTACGAACATAATCCTTTAGCAATTTCATGTTTCTCTTAAATGGATACATCCAGCAAAAGATTAACAAGTCCACATAATCATACTTGATCAATAAGATACACTGTCAGATGAACTACTATGTCAAAAAAAGAAAGTTGGAAGAATTACTCAAACAATCACATAATGATGATTTTCTAATTTTTTAAGAGATTATGTTTCTAGCACCTTACTACACAATACATTGAAGTAAAAGCACATCCTAGTGATAGCTTGTCTAATATTTTCTGACAAACAACCACGAATTATTAAGGGCAATAATTGTTGTATCAAATTGTGGTAGCCATGAGACTTAAGACCTTGAAGCTGACAATCATCCAAGTTTACAAGATTCCTAAAGTTGGAAGAATAACCTTCTGAAACTTTGGTCTCTAAGAAAGTTTGATGAAACATCTTCTTGTCTTTTTTACTCATGGTGTAAGGTGTTGCAGGTATGGAATTTTCATCAAATTCACCAGGAACTAATTTGAGCCTAATCTCTAATTCAATGAGAACTTTTCTAGCCATGACCCTATCTTTTGTCTTTCTAGGTTGACGAATTAATGTGCCATAGATGCTCTCAATGTGCATCACATCTAACACATGGCGAACTAACAAATGCTGCCAATACTCAGAATTAAAAAATAATGATTTTTTTGAATAATTTGTCAATATCATCATCACAATATCATGATTTTGCTTACTACCTATATGCTTACAACTCTTGACCAAACATAATTTTTAGAGGTTCATCCCATTCTGCCTTATTATTAAAAGCCTTTTAAAGTGATCTAACTGAGTGATCATGTGGTAAAAATCTATGGTGCCCTAAAAATACACACTTTTTACTATATGTAAGCCACTACGACTTTTTGTCTAGACCAGAAACTGGACAAGCATAATGACGTTTAACAGTACACATAGGAAGATTCTCATATGTGAGAAAGTCACCAATAGCCCACATCGATACAGCCCATAAATTGAAGGTTTGCTTTCTAGAAACATCACAAGTTTTTACACCGACAATCCAAGGATTTCCAAATCATCAATCAAGGGTGCTAGGTAGACATCTAGTTCATTCTCAAGTTGTTTAGGCCAAGATATCAATAAAGACAACATAATGAATTTTCTCTTTATGCACATCACCGAGGAAGATTATAAATGACCAGCTTAACTGGTCAGCAACTATAGGTAGAGTTAAGAGTGCTATATGGATTAACCCCACCAATTAAGAGAGCTAGACGAAGATTTCTTGGCCAAAGTCAAGCCACTTGGATTCAACTAAATGCGATGCTGGTTAGTCTGCTGGATGGTGAAGTTTGTCATCTTTAGTTTGATGATTAACATGCCAATTCAAGTTCTCGGTAGTTTGGGCAATTGAAACATATGTTTGATCGAGAAATAGGAAGAAAATACCACAACACCTTTGCAGGCACCTGGTTATTACTTGTTTTAACTCTTTTTTGTTTTTTTCCACCTAGACTCTCCAGAAGTAGGACATTTATTCATATTTGCACATTTTTTCAGAAGAGAATGCAATCATTCTTACATGCATGTATTTTATATTAATCTACTCCTAACACTCTCATTGTTTTTTTTGGCCTCATACATTGACTTCGGAATGCTATTATTTTTTGGAAACATGTCAGAAAGAACTTCCAACTAAGTAATAAACTCTTGATTAGACCCATACTTCCCTTTCACATTATACAATTTCATTAAACCCGACAACTTAGAATATTTTGAACCCAAATACCAAGGCTTCTCAACATCCTCAAATATCCTTAAAACCCTAAGGATTTTGGTCACATCATTCATACGCATCATGGATCACGTCCTCAACGTACCTATGATCTTGGAATCTAAATTTATGATTTTTAGAATACTTTAGGCAACTTACAGAGGCTGCAATGGAATCAACTTCTCCATGTTTGTCCCAAACTAAGTATATTGGCAGAAAACTATTTAAAATAAATGACCATTTTTTCATTCAGAAGCACAAAACTCTAGATGTAACAGTCAGTACAAGGACATCTAACTGATCTATGATTTTTAGAATTAACTGTAGCAAAATTCACAAACCCCTCAATTCCTTCTTCATATTCTTTAGACACTCTTGCAGATCATATCCAAGATTTATCCATTTCAACAATGATGCCTATTAATTTAAAATTTTATTTAAATTTCTGCATTGATTAAGTGTAACTATATGACAACACATATTAACAACTTTATATACCAAGATCCAGACTCATATAGGTGTAAACATACCAAGAACCAGACTCATAATTATAAGGATTTAAAATCTTATGTTAAAAATGTATTTGTACCTTCAGCAATCAAACACTTGCTATTGAACACCTTTTCATACTTTTGTAAAACCTTTTAGCTATAGCAACAAAACAATAATTAATTTTAATTATATAAATTAAAAATAGTTATTAAAATTCTTAATTATGTAAATCATTAAGTTGGCACATCTAACTCTTTAGAGAATTAGTCCCAAATGAAGAAATTAACATCACAACTAGCCCCAATCGCATAAAATAAAAAATAAAACTAGCCCCAAGCCTTTCAAATAGGCATTTTTCATTATTAAGCATTATTAGTTTGATGAGAGATTGAAGAATAAAGTTGCAGATAATATGAAATTGAAGTAATAAATCAAAATTAACCCATTGATGTGGTAGTAAACAAATTTTAGTTAAATTTTATTGGTCAATTTTAGTGATTAACTAAGAAAAGAAAAGAAAAAGAGAGAGATCATCAACAGACCAATATCCTAGAGGTGAGGGAAGACGAGAGACCACGGTGGGAGAGGAAGTTGAGAGCAACTTCAGCAGCAGAGTGTTCGGTCTAAGGGAAAGTACAACAGTTGTGAGGACTCTTGAAGATCTCGAGACCTTACAGGTCCGATGGGATTGTTGCTCAAATCCTTTTCTGAATCTTTTTCAAAATTGCTAGATGTTTCTTGCACAATAACAACTTCTACTTGCAACTTCAAATAAAGGAATAGTTGTTAACTAGGATCTGGCTGCAAAGAGTGATTGAAGGAAAAAACTAGCAAGTGGGGTTTAATTTTAGGGTTTTTGAATTGAGTGAGAGAAATAAGGGCTAACTTTGTTTCATTGATTTTAATTTTAGGGTTTTTGTAGAAAGAGAGGAAGGAATTGATTTTGGAAGAAGGGGGAAATGAGGAGCCAAAAAATTCTTAAGTGTTGAATTTACACCAATAATATTTTAGCAATAAGAATGACGTCGGATAAATTTAGAGAAATTGAAAAAATAACAATAAAATTAAAATTACTTCTCCAATTAGTATCAATACTTGTTTATAATGCTATAGTATCAATTATTACTGGCATTATCTGTAAAAGGCACTAAAAACTACTTACGACATCAAATGTTGATACTTTTTTATTTAATATCAGAAACTTAGTATCAATGTTTCTTATTTTTCGAATAGTGCACCACAAAAATTTAGGAAAATAGACATGTAGACTCTAAGTTTTCAATAAAGGACATCAAGATCCCATTTTAATTATGATATCTTTTGTTTTTATTAACTCAAACTGAATCCATTGTTTTATAATAAATATAATATTAAATAAATATAACAACATGTACATTTTAAAATAATTTTAATTTTTAAAAATATTTCAATAACTTACAACCTAAAACTATATTAAACGGGATTTTATAATAAAAAGAAACATAATATTAAAATAAATATATACAATTTAAATTATTTTCAATAGTATATAAAATATCTTTAATATTATTAATACATGAGATATATTTTATTAATTTTAAATCTTTTAATCCAAAGATTTATTTAAAATTTTTATAACAAATATATTATTAGAATAAATATAATAATTTACATCCTAAAAATTATTCTATTTATTAATAATATTTTAATATTATTAGTCTACTAGAAAAATTAAACTATTTAAATTGCATTTGTATTCATTAAAATATTTTAAAGTCAATTTTTTTAATCGTTATCTACAAAGGGTATTATAGCTAAAAGAGGATCTTATTCCCTAAAAAGTTGTGAGTCTGCATGACTATTTTTCTAAACCTTGGTGGTGCAGATATTCTTTTTCTTTTATTTATCATACATATATTAACAATATTAGGGTCATTTTGAGTCTCTATGATATGTGTTGTTAGATTTTTATCTAGTATTGTCAGATTTTTAATCCAATATTGGACTTATATGTGAATAATTATGTGTTGAGTACTGTTATATAAGGTTAAACCCAATTAAAAGTGATCTATTCAGGTTTTCAGTAACATGGGCTTTATTACATCTAATAGGGTGTGAGCCTTTAATGTGTTGAGAGTTAAGGGGTCATTTTTATTTCTATGATGGACAGAAATTGGAATATCTAAAGGCAACAGGAAAAGTTATATATATAAGATGTCATGGTCCTTAAGTCACATGTATCTTTTTATTTTTTCTGACTTCCTATCATTAGAGAGAGAGCACAGAGAAAATTAAAGGATTCTTTAGGAGAATGAATTGATTTGGAAGGCCAACCACACTCCTCCAAAGAGCAATTTAACGTTATGGATTTAGGTATGCTTTCGCATAATTTATTATTAATTCCTGGTGATACAATATGAATGTTCCTAGATAATAGATGATAGTTTTCACCAAAAGAATTTCTTGTTCTAATAAGTGGTATAAGAGATTATTCATGTTGAATCATTGAAAGTTTAATTTATTTTTTATTAATGATTCAATCTCTGGTGTTCTCGAATTTAGTAATACTAGAATTATTGAAATTAGTGAATTTGAGAACAAATATGTGGGTTTTTTTTTTCGAAATTTAAGATTTTTTTATTGGAAATTCTGATTTACAGTTTAAAATTAAAAAAAAAATCCTGATTCAAGATTTTGTGGCCGGCGGTAATGGTAGCCGCCGATGCTGAGGTTGCTGGTGATGTAGCTATGGCCACCATGTCGTGGCAGCCTGTGGAAATGTGGCAGCCATCAAGTAAAACAAAAAAGAAAAGGAATAAAGAAATAAGGAAGAAGAAAAAGGAAAAGTAGGAATGGCCTAGGCGCGGCCGTTGGGCCACACCAGCAGCCAAGTCGCAGCCTGCACACGGCTTAAGAGTGGCAGCCATGGCCGCTGCATAAGGACGAAGAATCGGCGGCATGGCTGCTGCATAAAAGAAGAAGAAAAGAAAAAGAGAATTAGGGCTTCATGGTTTATATCTTTGAGGTCATTGAGGTATTACTAAATTCTTTTTGGGTGGAATGTTAAGAAAATTCTCATTTAAATCTTACATTTATTTGGGCTTAATGAAACTTAGTTTTGTATCCAATATAGATCGAGCTTAAAGGATTAAAATGTATATATTAAGGTTTAGCCCATAAAGATAAAGGAATTAATAAAAAAAATTAAGGGTTAGGGTTTGATTTGTGGGCTAGTTCAAGTTCAGCCCTAAATCGGTCAATGGTTGATCAGTCAGCGGTCAATGTTGGAGAACCCCCATACAAGACATTGTTTTAGAAGAATAAAATTTATCACCTCAAGAGCCTAAGCCATTAAGGAGATTCACTAGAGAAAAGAGAAGTGCATTGCCAGATAACTATATTATATTTTCTAAAAACATTGGAGTGATGGAAGATAATCCAATCAATTTCTATCAAGTCATGGAAAGTTCTAACTCTTAGAAATGGATTGATGCCATGAATGTGCAGACGAAGTCCATGAATGACAATGACATATGGGATCTTGTCCCATTGCCAGAAGGTGTGAAACCTATTAGTTGCAAATGGATATTTAAGACCAAGATGGATTCGAAAGGCAAAGTGGAGAGGTACAAGGCATGTTTTGTCGCAAAGGGTTTTACATAAAAATAATGCATCAATTATAAAGACACTTTCTCTTTGGTTTCTTCAAAAAACTCTTTCAGCATTATAATGGCATTAGTGGCACATTTCAATCTTGAATTACATCAGATAGATATAAAGACAATGTTTCTCAATTGTGACATTGATGAGACGATCTATATGATGCAGCTAGAAAACTTTGTGTTAAGAGAACAAAAAAAAAAATTTGCAAACTTAAAAAATCTCTCTATGGCTCAAGCAAGTATCTCGACAATAGTATTTTAAGTTTCATTAAGTGATCATCTCATTCGGTTTTGAGATGAATTTGGTCAATGATTGTATATACTATAAGTTATGTGGGAGCAAGTATATTTCTCCAATTTTATATGTCGATAACATTTTGCTTGCCAGCAGCGATATGGGCTTATTGCACGATATGAAGAGATTTCTAATTAAGAATTTTGAGATGAAAGATTTTGATGACTCTTCTTTTTTATTAGGCATACAGATACATCAGGATTGCTCTCGGAGTATTTTTAGATTATCACAAAAGAGCTATATGAAAACAGTTCTTAAGAGATATGGCATGCCAAAGTACAAATAAGGTAATACCCCTGTGGCTAAGGGAGACATGTTTAGTCTCAATTAGTATCTCAAGAATGATTTTGAGGAAATGAAAATGCAGAAGATTCCTTATTCGTCAGTAGTAGGAAGTTTGATGTATCCTTAGGTTTGTATGCGATCGAATATTGTGTACGTTACTGGGATTTTGGGCAGATATTTAAGTAATCCACGAGTAGACTATTGGAAAACAACCAAACAGGTCTTGCGGTACTTACTGAGAACAAAAGACTACATGCCCATATATCAGAGTTAGATCAGCTTGAGATCATTAGGTATGCTGACTTCGATTTTGTTGGATGCCAAGAGAGTATGAATCCACTTCGGGTTACATCTATCTACTAGCTGAGGGTGTGCTCTCTTGAAAGAGTGTTAAACAGTCTCTTATAGCCTCTTATACGATGGCAGCAAAGTTCATAACATATTATGAGGCATCCAATTACAGAATATGGCTAGGAATTTTGCCACAGGGTTGCATATAATAGATGGTGTTGATAGACCACTTAAGTTATTTTGTGACAATAAGTCAGCAGTGTTGTATTTCAATAACAACAGTAGCTCGATGAAGTTGAAGTATATAGACATCAAATTCCTAGTTGTTAAAGAAAGAGCTCAGAGTGGGCAGACACAAACTCCATGATTGCAGATCCGTTTACTAAAAGATTGCCACCCAAGATGTTCCATGAGCACACTACTCGTATAGTGTAATATCATTAAAGGATATTCAGTTTTAGTGGGAGTTTGTAATTTTGGATGCTCTTATATTATAGACATTTTCAGTTATTTCGTTTTATAAATATTTAAGGTTATTTTCTGCAGAAATAAAGTTTTGGTTTATTCACACTCTAATTTTAATATGGTTTGATCTCATTAAGGTTTAAGATTGATCAAATGGAAATAGGCATGTTAAGATCACATTGCATGAAATTTCTATGCTACATATCCATATCATTATCCATGTCATTCAGTTATATTGGTATAGTGACTATTGATGGGTTGAGTTATGATACTTGTAACAAAGGCCGCTTTGATCATACGTTAGTATGATTGATGGACTGGATTGGTTATAGATACGTTTTGGTAATGATAGTAAGGTTGAGCTCATATGGTTATAAGGTTATACATATAGGCCAAGTGGGAGATTGTTGAATTTTTAATCCTGCATTGTTGGATCCTTAATTCAACGTTGGGCTTATATGTGAATAGTTATGTGTTGTGAACTGTCATATAAGGTTAAGCCCAATTATAAATTATCTATTAAGATTTTAAGTAATATGGGGTTTAATGTATTTAATAGGATATTTAATGTGTATAGACTTAAGAGGTAATTTCTATTTCTATAATGGGCAGAAATAAGAATACCTAAAGACAACAGAAAAAGTTATCTATATAAGAGGTTATGGTCCTCATGTCACACGTATCTTTCTATTCTTTCTGACTTTCTATCATCAGAGAGAGAATGTGTTGATTTGAAAGGTCAACCACACTCCTCTAAAGAGCAATTCAGCGTTATGGATTCAGGTACACTTATGCATAATTTGTTATTGATTCTTGGTGATACAACATAAATGTTCCTAGATTATAGGTAATGGTTTTTACTAAAAAAACTTCTTGTTCTAAAATGTGTCACTCATTTATTAAATGATAAATATAAAATTATTTATTAGTTATTTCTATCATTTAATAGATAAACATCACATTAATTGAAACTTAAATCTTCAGTTATTTAATAAATACTACATTATGTATTACATCATTTAACATAAAATTTTAAAATGTCTACCATCACTCATATTTATAAGGTATTCCCAAATTATATTATATAACGTGCCCATGCATGTTAATAAAATCTCTAGGCTTATCCTCTCGAAATTTTCAGTTAATTTTTTCCTTTTTTTTCCAAATAACCTGGTCTGTTGATAAAATTTTCAGTGGGCCACAAAATATTAACCAATTTGACGGCGAGGGAACATTATTCAATGCAAACAACTTCAAATGTGACCACTCAGCGAACCAATTGTGAGGGCAGTTCTTCCTCAATCATAGAAAATAATTAAGTGAATGCTGTCTTCATTATTTTAAAATATGAATGGAGTAGTCATCTCTCAAATATTGGAAATGATTAGAATTTGGGCAGTGTTATATAAGATTAGTATAAAAACTAGTCTCGATAATTATTTAATTGTAAATATATCAATATTAGTTTTATGTAATATGAATTGTAATATGAACAATAGTCTCATGTAATTAAAAAAAAAAATTCAAATGTGGATAGGTTTAGCAAGAAGAAAAAATCAATAAAACTATGCACTTACTTGCCAATGATATAAAATATTTACACGTTAATAATATAATCGTGGTTGGAATTATATTTACCTCGAAATTGACTCCGTGCAACCCTTGCTTGCGTAGTTCTTCAACTCCTTGGTGTATTAAAAATGAGCGGTTAAATCACACATTTATAATCTCCCAAATGTCTTTTTGTTGTACTCATATCTTTCTTGAAGCAAAAGAAGTGACAGATTTATTAGCTAATATAGGTTTATTTTCTCCAACTTTTATACGGTTCTATGCTGGGTTAGTCCAGATTCGAGAGCTTTTATTGAAGGATCGTTGGGGATTTCCTGCTTAAAGATTTTTCATCATCTTTTTTTTAGCTCTTGTCTATATCTATGTTCTTTTATGTTTTAGTTATGGCTACCCTTTGCTCTCTTTTTATTTTTTTCCTTGTATTATTTTCATTTTTTTAAGTTAATATATTTTCATCACTTAGTTGAGCTTCCAATAAAAATATATTATAGTAAAACGTTTCTATAATCATAATGTTGGGATTAACTATTTTTATTTTTATAATAATAAGGAGGTTATAAATAGTTTCAAAATTATTGTTTTGACTTTATTATCCTTAGTGCAAGTAATATAAAGGTAATATACGCACCACATTAATACTTAATATCAAATCCAACATATAGATGTTGATAAAAGAGATAGACATAGTTTTAAGAACTACTACATATATTTATGCAGCGTTGAAAATATGTAAGCTATCTTAAAAGTTTAAATGTTTGTATTTTCTTTAATTTCTTTCTCTCAATGTAAATTCTATAAAATATTACATAATGATTTGATAACCACTCTGAAGAATAAATCACTGTCTCAATTCATAGAAAATAATCCTCTGATGAAAACCATCACCTAAATTTTAAGAACATTCATATTGTATCGCCAAAAATCAATAATCAAATGCATGCGGAAGCGTACCTAAATCCATAATGCTTAATTACTTTCTAGAGTCATGTAATTTGTCTTCTAGATTAATATGTTATCGTAGAAAATCCTTTAATATTCTCTCTGCTGATGGAATGTTAGAAGAGCGAATGTTATGTGTGATTTAAGAACTGTAACCACTTATATAGATAATTTTTCTATTATCACTACATATTCTTATTTCAGCCCATCATAGAAACAGAAATTATCTTTAAATTTTTACACCTTAAAGGCTCACACCCTATCAGTTATATTAAAAACCAAAATACTGAAATCCTTAATAGATTACTGCAATTGGGTTTCATCGTACATGACAATTCGCAATATATAGTTATTCATATATAAGACTAATGTTGGATTAAGGATCCAACATTAACAACTTTAGAAAAATCCTTGCGAGAATTACGATCTTAAATTTTTGTAAAATCATTAGCTTTCAAACACTTTCACCAATGTACTTCTAAAATAAGCAGAAGAATTGCAATAACAATTACCAAATACTTGTAAATAAGCAGAAAAAAACATTCTAATTCTTGGAACAGATATTCAAATCTATCTACTATACTGTATACAGTTTTCATAGTTTTTCATGTACTTATAAGCTAGTGAAGATCCTCGAAGTCTGAACTTTGCATTCCATTGGCTTTTCCTCATCATTTGTGACTTTTTTTTATTGAAAAATTCATATTATGGAAACGTCTTGAAGATTATCTGATTTCACAACATCTTTTCATTACTCTTTTAGAGAATCCCCAACTGCGACTGATCACTAATATCATATTCTTGTTCTGTGTAATTGAGATTTGAGAAGCTGTGAAAAAGATATCATTAAGTTTTTTTAAATGCCAAAAGAAAATTACATTAAAATTTATCGAGAAGTACACCGGAGACTTATTTTACGCCACATAAAATTACAATAAACTCAAGGCCTCTAATAAAAAGGAATAAATTCATAAGACTACACTTCTCTCCAATCGCAAAGAAATTCAAAAACCTTATATAAGTAAAACGACATCTCCTTAGTCCTGAAATGGAAAAATCGAGAATGTGACTAGTATCTAATAAGACCTTCGAAAGAGCAGGTATCATCCATATTCATTTGTATCAATAAGCTAGACGCATCACATTGATTGAAAAATCTCGGCTACAAGGGATATAACTCTCCAAACAAGATGACAACAACGAAACCAATAACTCCAGCGGAAAAGGTAATTCCCATCTACCCACAAAACACTAAAAAAGTGTAGAAATATCTCCCACAAACCATCTTAATAAACTAGTGATAAACCACCAAAGAAAATATTGTAGCAGAAAAAAAGTTTCAAAACATTAAGTTATTTAGGTAAAATTAAGGTCTTTATTATTGGTCAAGATAAAGATATTACAAAATTTATTTGGGGGATACAAAAGTTATTATTTGATGGTTATAAAATACATCATCAATTCCTTTATTATTATAAATTTGGTGAGTACAAAAATTTTTATTTGATGGTTATAATTTTATTTTTTGATCTGCATGATCATTTCACCAAATTTTAATAGTTTTAAACATCGCTGTTTCTTCGAAAATAAATAAATATGCTTTAAAGTGCATATATTCCCGACATTGGGTTCCAACGATAAATTGGTGTTGCGCCTATCTGATTTCTGAGGGCATTCAATGTCATTTTAGCCAGCAGTTGCCTTTGAAAATATGTCTTGTCTCGATGACCAACTGGAAAATGTGTATTTCCCATACGACTCGTTTTAATGAATGTCATAGGCATTACTCTCTCAGTAATGATATTGTCTGAGGGAACACGTGCACTTCTGAAAACTTTTGTTATCGGAAATGACCTTTTTTGCTGTAGTAGGTTTTCCACTCCAGGAAGATGGGTATTCATGAAATAATCTCTCCATTCAATGGAATCTGGATCGAAGTCAAACAAATCAGTCTCAGTCCGACTGCCTCTTGCTGCCATTCTCAAATTCTCTGTGTTTGTATCATCAAAGCTGTATTTAGTTAAATATAATAGAATAAGGTTAGCTATATTGGTAAACTATCCCCCAATGAAAGATCATTATTATAAATCCAATTCGAAGATGCATTGTATTAAAAACAAAAAAAAGAAAAGAAAAGAAGAAGAAGATGATGAGGAATTAAAAAAAAATTCAATCATCAGCGAAGCAAAGCTAACGTACATGCCATTGAAGAATAAGTATGATTTGTAAGTTTCTACCACTCGCATCACGAACTTAACCTTCCTACTCATATCATTGTACACGCCCTTAAAGAAATTGCGAAATACTGTGTTTGCGACTTGTATTCCCTGCAGGTGACACCAATTTGAATTTGAACTAAGATTATTATAAATATAATGTGATGCATGATAGGCAAATGCTCCTTCACTCGTTAGAGTTTTGGCCAATTACCCAGTGTGATGCAAGCAACGGCATGGATAATTTTATAATTTTAAATATTTACAAACTATTTAGATAATTGGGCCCATTTCTAAGGATTAAAGGAGAACTTTAAGTCAGGATATCCATATCTTATAGGTTACAAAATTAAACGATTATCAGTTATGCCGACAAAGAAAACTGATGTTAGCTTAAATTGGTAACTCATAAGATATGAACGTCCGCATATGTGTGTTTGTGTGTGTGCGAGCGCCATATATATATATATATATATATATATACATCTATACATACATACATGTTTATATGTATGTATGTACGTATGCATACATATATGTATATATGATGTGTATAAATGATGAATGGTAAAATAAACAAACCTTGAGTGGCAACAAGTAGCGAATTTGTATGTATCCGTGAAAGCTAGCGATGCTTCTGAAGAGTATAATCCTGCTAACCTTAACGAGCTTTCCTTGTTTATTAATCCATGGTTTGTTCGTGAAGTAATTGAAAGTGTAATCTAGAATACTAACGAGTGTCACGGGATTTCTTAAAGATGAACCAACATGATAAATATTGGCATCAGAAGGTTGTTTTGCATGAGCCACCATGGCAACAATCATAGCATTCACCACCATGTCAGCCGGTATCTGCATGATTCTTTAATTTTAATTTTTGTAATTTTGTTTAAAACAATTATCTAACGTGCCATTCACTGAACTCACCACATCCAAAATAGTCTTAGTTTCTCCGACTAAGCAAGGTAAATTTCGTTGAGCAGAGCCAACAAAAAGGGTATTGATGGTTCTGTGTGAACAAAACAAATTTAAAAAATTTCAATAAGAAAGAAATTTAACGCCATAAGCTAGTTTTTCTTCTTCATCTAAGAAAATTACATCAGCATTTTTGTGACTTACTTTAGATCTTCAACCCAACCGGGAAATGGTTCTTTGTAAGTACCACTTACGATGGTAGGGCGTATAGTGACAATTGATAGATTTTCTTTTGATTGTTGCATGAGCATCTCTCCCATCGTCTTGGTGAATACATATGTGTTTGGCCATCCGTGCATCTTTGCTCTGAAAAAAAAAAAATGGGAACCCTTTTTCATTCATTCAATTGTTATTTATTATTATTATTATTTTTTAATCTGTTAGTACAATCTATAGATATATCACCATCTAAAGTTTATTGGGAGTTTGACTACACTCTCTTGTAGTACAACCTAAAGATCTATTGAACATAGGTCAGAAATCTACTCCAACTAAAGGCCAGACATCTAAAAAAAATATCTATTCTAAAGAGATGCATCTGTCTCTATTCATAATTATGAAAGGGAATTTTATAATCAGAGTTCATTTATTTGAATTCAGTGTTGACCATCGAAATTTAGGTCATTGTTGTGTAACACTTGAAAGTACTATCATCCACTCGCTACGTTTAATCATCTTTAACTATCATCCTATAAAGGTTATAAAACATTTATTAAAAGAGTTGTTGGTTCAGTTCTGTTCCCCTCTACAAGTAAAAGTAAAAGCAGGTGGTTATCGGGGCATTTCTGAAGTATAAATGGTGTAATGGAATACGTGTCCGGCCAAAATGTTATGTCATTTCCCTTATTAAAGATATCATAGCAGACAGATATACCTTTCGGTGCCCAAATTTTTCATGACAACTGTAATCTCCTTCTCCGAAGCTCCCTTCGTTTTAAGTTCATTCAGTTTCTGTTCTATCACCTTCATCTCCACTTCAAAGTCTAATTCGGATGCGCCATCAAGAGGATTCTCCAATATGAGCCCTGTCCTTTCCCCGGCTACAAAAGCTGAAAGAACGTACGTAATACCTTATAATAAATATTTTATTAACAGGAGGTCATGGGGGGAAAATGAAAAGTAAGAGACTGACACTTTTCTCCCTAGAGTTCTTGAATTTTATCACTTAGCAAGTGTCAGTTTCCTGATGTCAAATTTTCAACCCAAAAAAAAAAAAAATGTGGTCGTTTTCGTGGTCGGGATGAGTCCTTCTGTGAAAGTTTTTACACCAAGAAACTAGCAACATGTTATAAAAGAGAGCTGATAAGTTATAGCTACAGTAACTTACTGCTGCTTTAAAATCACATGAGTTTCACCACTTGTAATTACTATTTACGTAATTTTAAAACAACTGTAACTTAGTAAAATCCATTATAAAAATTAAATTACGGACCACTGGGAAAAAAAAATTATGTGATAGGATCAGTTTCTGATAAAAAATATATAGTGGTAAGTGTTAAATGCTGGACCCGGTCGGAGGAAAAAAAGAAGTGTCAATCTCCCACTATTTGTGACAATTTAACTCAATAATGTAAAGTTTAGTACGGGCATGGAGTTATACAAACCAGTAGATACATGAACAAAGACCTTTAGCTTGACACATTTCTTCGCGAAGTTTACAAGATGTATAGCTCCCAAGGTGTTGATGCCAAACGCAACATCATATCTGTGTAAGCGGAAATTGATTGGATTTAATTAATTAATTTTCTATAACATTTCTTTTAGAAAATATATATTTGAATTGATCATGGAGATATACCTTTCATCAAATTTTGTTATGGCTGCTGAATTGACGATGATGTCTAATTTATTCCACAGCTCTTCTTTTAAATTAGAGTCTTTTAGTCCCAAATCTTCACTAGCGATATCGCCGGGGACAAAAGTAATCTTTTCTGATATAAACGAATTTAGACGAATACCCCACCTTTCCTTTAAAATTTTGAACACATCTTTCGCCAACACCTATAAAATTAAGTAGCAAAATAGTATTTCCAAAAGTAACTTTATAGCTGTCGTTGCTTATAGTTGTTAAATGTTATTTTTAGAAAGAAAAATAATATTTCTATTCGATACAAATTAAAATTAAAAGGAGTTGAACATGCAACATACGGTAGAAATTATTAGTAAATTCTAACATAAACATATAAGTGGTATATATTGACTTTTACAGGGAAAAATTGGCAATCTCCCTTTTAGAAAATATAGGGACCAACTAGTAACTTATTTGAACATCAGTCACCTTTTTTTTTTTTTTTGAATTCCCCCATTATGGGAGAAATTTATTGAAATAAAAAATCAAAATGGATGAAATTCGCTAGTGATCTCTAGTCTATGCACTATGTGAGTAGTATGTGGCAAGATATTATACGTTTAAATCAGTGGCGAACCCAAAAATTTTATCTAGGAGGGGCTTAGTACAATACAATTGAAAAAAGTTCAAACAAAAATAATAAGTGCCAAATTATTGAACTTCATCGAATTAATAATTTTCAACACAGTTACGACTATTCTCGACTCATTTTCAATTTTAAAAAAATTACATAGTATAATCATTTCATTGTCAACTTAATCAATGATTTGAAATTTTGTTGTTTTCATGCAATGATTTAAATTAATATAATTATTTGAGGCAAATAAAAAAAACTTACCAAAAATAGTAAGAAATTTAATTGATCAAATAATTCCAATCAACTGAACGTATTTAATTTATATAAAAAAACCTTAATATTTTTTTTTTATTTAAACGTGAGAAAGAGGCTGTGTAATTTTATTTTTGAAAAGATGATAAAATTGGCGCTAACAAGAAGCTAAAAACTAGTGACTTTTGGCTTGATAGTTTTGAAAATTTAAAATTACAATATGGACAATTAAGTCAATCAATTAAATCATAACTTAGACACCACTTTCAAGTCCAATACACATATAATAAATTAAGAAATAAGCCAAACATACAATATATTTAAACGAAAAATCTATAAGTTTAGAAGGAACTTTAAATTTTTAAATGGACCAACATAATATATTCAAATAAATTTCAAAACTCATGCTAGGTCCGCTTATGGTTTAAATGATATACCTCATTCTGAAAACGTTGTGCGGCTGACTCAGTATCGGCAGCTCTTAGGAGAAGATAAAGCTTCTTTACATTTGGTTGAACCCTCAAAATTTTCTCGATAAAAACTGTGTCCTCAAAAGAAAATGACGATCATTAATTAGCATGTTAAGATGCACAGTGCATGTACACAAGCAAAGATAGATATGCAATACATAGCTTCATTGATTATGAAAAAAAAAAAAGAAAAAGAAAAAGAAAAATCTAATTTCATTCATCGCCTGCATGGACTGGAACTTTTTTTTTTTTTGGAATTATTTTTGAAAGAATAGAGAGTGTATAAAAAATAAATCAATTTTTTTAACATGCTAACTCTTTAAAATTTAAATTTAATTAACCAACTAAATAAAATTATTTGAAATCACCTCAAAATTTTTAAAAACCTCCATTGAACAATAGAGATATTCTAGATTATCTCTTTAGCATCTTAGAGAATACCTTTTGCTACAAAACCAGTTACACCGGAGACTAGAATGGTCTTGTTCTCGAGAAATTCAACAACACTTCCCAATTCCATTTATGGAGCAGAAAATCTGTGAAGCAATAACTAATGAGACAAGAAGCAAATGAATGAGATGTGGTCTTGTGGTGCTACTCATTCCTTTATATAGAACCTAAAATCATATTTGGTACAACAGTTGAACAGTTGTATAATATTTAAATATTTGGTAAACAATTAGTGTTGTGGTCTAAAAACTAAGTTATTTTATCTCATATTTGTACAATAAAAAACCTGATTATATTTGATTTTTTTTTAAATTAATATTTAAAAATCATATTTATCACATAATATCAATTTCTTCATAACAATTTTTTTCCCACAATAACTGTAGTTTTTAAGCCACTTCATCTCAGTATCAAACAGTAACTAAGATCGGAGAGAGATAAATGTGCATTGTGCGTTAAGTTGATACACTATTTTTCAATCATATATAAGGGCTGATTACATTTTTCCCCATAAAATCTGGCTAATATACAGTTTAATCCAATTATTTCGAAACTTGACAAATAACCCCAATCTTCAAAAAATATATAGATGTCCCCAGACTCAATGACCAAGAAAATGAATTTCCCCTTGGTGCTATGAAATGTTATTTATCTTTGTTTAGAAAAGATACCCTTACATGGATTATTTATACAATGTTATACTGTTCATTTCACAAAATAAATAAGCAGTAATATTTATTTTATCATGTGTAATAATAATCAAAATAAAAAAATTCTAAAATTTTAGAACAGAATAAAATAAACATGGGAGGGCATTGGTTTGCAAGAATTTATCGTTTGGTAATAATTATAACTAATTAAATTGAACTATTATTATTTTTATTTAAAAAAATTGAAGAATTTAATAGATTCGTCGGGGCCGAGGGCTTGAGTTAAGAGTGAGTGAACTATTTTATACCTTGTAAAATAATCAAAATTAAAGACAATAATTTGATCGGTGGGAGTGACTCCAAGAGGTTTCAATTTTTTTCATACATTAGGTTAACTAATAGTCAATAATTTTGTTTTCTTAATTAATCCTTATTTTATTTAGACTGTTTGGGAGTGATGCAAAGCAACTGGACTGGAGCTTTATTTTTATACTTTTATCTCCACAGCACCTTAACAAATTCCTAACAATATTTCAAAGGTGATAATTGCCCAGATAGTTCTACTAGTAAAATATTTTGTAAATGATGTAACAGGTTAGGTCTCAGTACCTTAATACCCCACTGGTTGTAGAAAATTTCAATTAGAATGCAACTTTTTAAATTTTTTGACCATTTTATCCTCGGATTAGTATTGCCTGATGGCTAAAATATATAGCTAGTATAGTTTCAAAAATATCCCTACTTAAGCCCGTTTAGTATAGTTTTTCACAAAATTAGTAGAGGTTTTATAAGTAGAGTTTTTGCTAAAAAATTTTAATTATTTGATTGTCAATGAGAGATTTTATTAAAAATTATAAAATTATTTTAATAGGTAAGTTTTTAAAGTTATATTACGAAAAGAATAAAATAAGGTTGTGAAATAAGTAAATGATGTTTTAGATATTTTAACATTTAAAAAACTTTTCAGCCTCTACTTCTGAAAGCTTAAAATTTGAGATTTTACCAGTACAAGCAAACTAATTTATTTGATCTCAAAAGCTCTTTAAAAAAAAATAACAAAAATTTCGATAAGAGCTTATGAAATTAAGTAAACACTTGTAACAGTTAGATAAGCCTTACCAAATAAATATTTATTAAGAAAAATATTTTTTTTATAAAATAGAAATTTAATTATTGGAGGTATATGCCTAAAAACTTTTTAGAAAAAAAAAAGTCTATATAAGCATAACTAACAAACATTATTCATTAATGTATTTCATCAACTACACATAAGAGAATTGCAATTTGTAGCAATTCATCTCTCACTAAAGACATTGCAAATAATTATTAGCAACAAAGTGATAGAAAATGCCCAACTTTTCAATATTTTGTTCCAAACATATAGATATATGTATAATAGCAAGCCCATGTATGTCTCAACGACATAGGTTTGACGGCTAACTAATTTGGAATACTTCTTAAATTAACAATATTCAAAGGAAAATGATAAGAAGATATTTAATGGAATCTTTCTACCACCAATAGTGTATCAAGGCATTTTTTTAAATATAAGGGGAAAAATGAGCAATTGCCCAAATTCGAGGGGGAAACGGGTGCTTTTCCTGTTGAAAAATGAAAACTTCGATTAAATAATACTATTGGTTACTTTTAATTTAGGGCCAGCATACTAAATCAATAAATTAATACATTAAAAAAACGTATAATTTCACCACTTATTCCTATATAAATTAATAATTTATTAATAAGAAGCTAAATTCATAAAGACAGCCTATATTTACTTGCTAAAAATAAAATACAGTCAATAACGTACCAATTATCAGATGAATGTTGATATTGCAACTGAAATTGCTGGTAGAAACTGCTGAGAAATACACGATTTCCTTTTTTAAGACACTCCAGTTAATTAAAACAATAATATAAATATGGTCAATGTTTACATGCTTATAATATCAGGATCATTAACTTTCCTTTTAAGGCAAGATGAATCTTTTCTTTATTTCTTATAGACTTGCTAGCTACAAATTACAAAATTGAGTAAATCGTGTGATATTCTATTCTTGGATGGTGCGAAGTTGCTATTTTTGGAAAATAGATCGTGTGATATTCTATTCTTGGATGGTGCGAAGTTGCTATTTTTGGAAAATAGATTATACATTCATAAATTATTATTTATTAGTTAATATATTATTTTATAATGTTCGCTTAGTCACTGGCCCGGAGAGTATTAATTTATCAATACTTATCACAAATCTTGTGGACACAATTCATAATAATATCATGATGAATTGTTTATTGACTCCTACGGGTCAAAGTCCATTTCGTATTATTGACGGGGAGTTATAGCTAAGAGTTAAAGTCCATTTGGTACTATTGATGGGCGGTTATAGGCATAACGGTTATAACTTAAAAGTAATAGCTATAAAGTATTTAATAAATACTTACAGCTATGATTTATAAGTAAAATTTTGATTTTATTTATACATTTTTTAAAAAATTATAGCAGGGCCTATTGATGGGGAGTTAGCTAAGAGTTAAATTTCATTTGGTACTATTGATGGGCGGTTATTAGGGGTGGGCATCGGTTCGGTTCGGTTTCGAGATAAATTTTTGGTTTCGGTTCAGTTCGGTTCCTAAATTAAAAAAAATCATTCAGTTTTTAAAGAAAATAAAAACCGAACCGGAACCAATAGTTCGGTTCGGTTCGGTTTTGGTTCGATTTCGGTTCCAATTTTTTGGTTCAGTTTCGGTTTTTCGGTAACCATTTGCTTAATGGTTCGGATTATCAAATCGGTTTTTCGGTTCACTTTAACTTGCACACATGGCCTACTATAATTAATGTATAATAAAAAAAATAATTTACAAATTTGTATTTGCAAAAAAAAAAAACAAGAATTTTAGACTAAAATTGTTCACCTTAACTTGCACACAGGGCTTCCTATAATTAATGTATAATAAATGAAAATAAAATAATTTACAAATTTGTATTTGCAAAAAAAAAGATTGCAAGAATTTTAGACTAAAATGATGGATTTTCAGAATCATTATCACTATTTTTAATATCAAAGGTTTTGGCCCACAATGAAAATAAAGTAAAATAAGTTTCTATGTCAAAATATAATTTACCAAAAAATAGGGATCAAGATGATAGCTTACTCTGGTAACTTTCGGTCAATGACCGTTTTGAGAATTTTGCAAAAAAATTAAGCCATAACAGAAATTCTCTATGTAAAAATTTCCTAAATATTGAGCCATAATAAAATTATATAAAGTACATGAATCTACATGATATTATCGGATTGGTTCGGGTTTTTTAAATTTTGACCCAAAAACTAAACCGAATCGAATGGTTCGGTTCGGTATTTTTACATTCAGTTTTTTTCCTCTAAAAAAACTGAACCGAAACAGAAAAAATCAAACCGAATTTGATTTTTTCGATTTTGGTTCGATTTTTGCCCACCCCTAACGGTTATAGACATATAGGTTACAACTTAAAAGTAATAGCTATAAAGTATTTAATAAATACTTGTAGCTATGATTTATAAGTAAAACTTTCATTTCATAGTTATATTTTTCAAAAAATTATAGCAAGGCCTATTGATGGGGAGTTATAGCTAAGAGTCAAATTCCATTTGGTACTATTGCTGTTATAGGCATATAGACTATAACTTAAAAGTAATAGCTATAGAGTATATACTTCAGCTATGATTTATAAGTAAATCTTTGATTTCATAGTTACATTTTTTTTACTACAATATCTTAATATTAAACACGGCCTCAATGTTGTAAAAGAAAATTTCCATTTATATTCATTATTAGTAGTTGAACTGATCAAGCCACTCTAGCCTATTTTTTTTCTTTTTTGAGGTTAACTTATCTCATATCATTTATCAAAAAAGTTAAATATATTTATACTTATTCCACTTCTCAAATTAATAAATGCTTTGTTAAATGAGGAAGTGAATTTAATGCTGATTGCTGAGCTGTTTGTGTTGTGTTTTTTCACAACATTTTGCTGAGCTACTAGCGTGGTGGATCAAAAATGATTTATTAAAAATAGTTGTTGGATAAAATATAATATTTAATTAAATCTTAACTGTACATTCAACGACGAAACCATTAAGGGACTTACGGTGGCAACTGCCTTACCTGTCTTAAAAATTTCAAAAGGTATTTTTTTATCTTATTCAGATGAAATTACAAACTTATACTTGTTGGATTAATTATTTCATTAATTTAAATTCAAATTATTATAAAAATATCTTATCTATTTATTAAATAAAAATGCCCAATTGCATGGAATCTACTAAACAATTTTCCAATCGAATTCCAATGGAATTCATTGAACTCATTATTAAAAATAAATAAATAAATAAATAAATAAAACTATATTTTAGCTTTTTGTGTTCTTGGCATTTTGCTGCCTTTCTTTTAAGGAGTAAAGTCTTGACTTCTAGCTAAAACTTAGACACGGCACATGGACATCATTGTTTCTTTACATTTATTTTGGCAAAAAAATTTTATCTCCGTTGATTCGATTTTCAGACTACTTCACTATTTACATTGGTGTAAAATCACACAATTCAATTGAAACTCCGAATTGATACAAATTCGTTAAATAAATCCTCCAGCGTTGTGCTGCTGCATATGTTTACACGTTTTTATATATTACATTTTTCACTCTCACAAAAGTTAGCGTAAATTTTGCATATGAGCCTATAGATAGATGAACCTTCTGCTTGACAGTTGACACATTTCTTTGCGAAGTTAACAATATGCATAGGTCTCAATATAATAAAATTTCAACTGTAATCCGAACTGTAAATACTAAATTAAGAGGGGTTTTAAGAGAGATAATGATCACTTAAGTTTAAAATAATTAAAATAAAATATTAAGTAAATAGACAAATTTATTCCTACAGTGTCCTATTTTTTAACTGTCGTAAGAGAAAAGTGAACGATTGATATAAATTGTAAAATAGAGCTGTGAAAAGCTATTTAAAACAAAATATTAAGTGAATCGACAAATTGTGATGTTTGTCAGTTTTTTTATGGGGCTAATAGAAGGGTTATGAGTTGATACAAATTACAAAATAAAGCTGTGAAGAGCTATTGTGTGAGAAATCTTTTGTGACTCATGCACTAAGACATTTAACAAGTAATTGGCAGATATTTTCACTCTATTAATTAATATTTATTAAAAATCAATCACATATTTATAATTTTCTTGATACATTAAATCGTATAAATTACATTTATACATTCTTCTTAATGGAAGTTTTAGTAAGATTTCTTCACCTGTATGTAGGAAAAATGACACCTACACTCTCATTGTTTGCTTAAATATACATATCAAAGGTTTCAAACTCTTTGTTGACCATTATACCTTTTGAATTTAGTAACTAAAAAATGACTTTAAAGTTCTTTAATAAATGCATAAATAATATCAATAATAAAATCTATTAAATAGCTAGTAATATTAAAATAATTTTTAATATTAAATTAACTTTCAAAATCTAATTTATTATGTATATCATTTTAATTTTAATATTTTATTTATATTTATCGCAAATATTTGGGTTAAATAGATTTTATTACTAATAAGAAATGTTTGACATATCAACAATATTAAAATAATATGTATACGATAATTTTAATGTTAAAAATAATTTAAATTGTATAAACAGTTATTTGAATATTATATTTTTATTTATTATAAATCATTAAAGTCTTTTCTTTTTTAGGAATTGAGTTAAAGGGTAAAGTAGTCAAAATAAGGTCTATAAGACTATTTCTTAAACTTTATGGCTCTGTTTGAAAGTTCGGACTAAGGTAGCGTTTGTTTTTTTATCTGAAATCTGAATGGGTCTGAATTTAACTGAAATCTGAATAGGTCTGAATTTCATATGTCTGATTAACATATTTATTTTTTCTTTTTCAATATCTGAATATAAGTGGCATCTTGTTTGTTTTTATAAATAAAAAACATCTAAAATATGATTTTTTGACATTTATATCCTTATAAAAATTATTTATACTTGTTATAAAATTTAAGAGTTACATACGTGCACATTACAATTAAAATCAAATATATGTAGAATTAGATAGTAATTGATCTTTAAATAAAAATATTATTACATTACTCCAAATGCAAAATTTAATCAAACTTATTATACTAGTTAAAAAAGACAAAACATACCTTAACAAAAGAGATTCAATGGTTTGTGCTTGAAGAATTTCAGTGCTAATGAAAAAGAGAACAAATAGAAAGAATAATTGGACGTGAATTAGAAAGACATAAAAAAGGGATTAGGTTTTACCATATGAGAAATATGTATATTTAATAGGGATATTATTGGAATATAGTATTTATTTTTCATTCAGACTTTTTTTTCATTCAGATAAAAGTCACAGAACTTTACTTTTTCTATTCAGATGTAAATATCTGAAAATCAGATATAAGTTGCAAAAAACAAACAAGCAAATTTGAAAGAAACATCTGAAATTAATAAATTTTCAGACTTTAGACGTTTAACAAACAAGCTCTAAGTGTGGGATTAGACTAATTTTGGAATTAAATATTTATCTCATATGTGGTAACTTTTATTAGATTGGATTAGTGTGGACTAAATTCAAATTTAGTCTTTAAATCATACGATTAATAATGCCAATTTATTAATTGGTTTAGATGAGATTAGAATGAGAGAAAAAAAATTATTCATTTGTAATATTCATTTCATATATAACACCATTTATTATTTATTACTTAAAATTTTAATTAATTTATTTATTCATGATTTATTGGAAATTTATTCTCATTTGTTTTTATAATCTAATTAAATTGGTACTTTTACTTCAATAAAAGTAACTATCTGATAATTTATTACAATAATTGATTGTACTAAATTTAAAATTCAACTAATGTGATATTAAAAATAATCATGAAATTAAATAATAACAGTAACTATTTGATTTTATATATATTATTTGCTAACTTTTTTTATAAAATAAAATATATCTAAAATATCTTATAAAAAGTTAATTAGATAGTTTTATTAATTTATATTTGTTTATTATAATTATCACTAGCCAATAACTATTTTACTATATATTTAATGTTCTTATTAATTACCTTTAAATTAATTTTAATTATTACTCTTAAAAATTCATAATATTTATTTTTTATTTAAATATACTTTAACATTGTTCAATCCAATATTATACCAAACATAAAATAGTATTGTATATTCCAACTTAATTTAATTCAATTTAATTCAGTCCAATCATAATATTTAGTCCAATCTAATACAATGTGTCAAATGCAGCCTATAGGTCTATGTGTACACTTAAGCAAATCATGAGGGAATTGATGTCCATTTTTCCTAATAAGATTCAAAAAATTCTAAACTTACCAAATTTTGAATTAGAATGATAAAACATTTATATATAATTACATGCTTATTGGATATTCAAATTGGAGAAAAAAGTATGTAGGCTAGTCCTACCACCGCAGCTTGCTTAGGTAGTAAGATCAGCCGCTAAGGTTTCGTTATTCGACAGAGCAATGGGTCTGAACTCAAAAAAATTAATATAAATAAATGGTGGGTGGTTGCATAGTTGAACCTACTTGCTCTGCCATTCTATAGAGCCCTAGTGGCTGGTCTTACTACTTCAACATGCTAAGTTAATAGGATTGACCTACAAAGTTCCTTTCTAAAATTATCACATTAATAAAGACACATCGCTGTCCCTATAAGTAGAGTTGATAAAATTTGAAACAATCAATTTACCCAACAAATGACACAAATAAATAGATTTAGGTCGTGAAAATTGTTACGATTATTAAATAGATTTGGTATGAGTCAACATTGAATTTTTTTTTTTTTTTTGTGTTGGGTTGGGGTTCAATTTCTTAACCTATTTAATCAGTTAATAACACAATTATTTAACATAGTTAACCAAAACTAATTCATATTTGTATTAAAATTTACTTATATTTTCAATTATAAATTAATTTGCTAGAATCCTATAACTGAAACTCAAATATTCGACATAATTTTCTTTTTTTAAATGAAGGATGAACATTTATATGGTTCTCCATTTTTTTTAAATTCTCTATAGACTTAAAATTTCAATGATGTGAATGTATAATATTTTGGTAAATATGTATATTTTATAAAATCAATACACAATATTATTTAGATATAAGGAGTGCAATTTGTGCCCAATAGGTGTACAATATTTTATTATTAATGGCAATGGGCATCACCTGCAATAGGTTTGCCATTACCAAACTCAAACTCATACAAAATTTAAATTACCAAACCTGCCTGCAACCTACTGCATATTTTAATTTTTTTCTTTAAAGAAAACCCATTTGCTACGGGTTTTGACAATTACCAAACCCGCAATGGTACCTAGCAAATTTTTTGTGGGTTTTTATATTTAAAATCACAAATGTTCAATATGTAAATTTATAATAATAACCTAAAATTCCATATAACATAATTTTAAATTTAACCAATGTAAATAGAAAATTAAAATTTCAACATCAATCCAACACAAATCCTCAAATTTAAGTATAAAATATACGAATCCATAGAAAAAGCCACAAATTAGTATCTAAAAATAACAATTATCATCTCATACTATCACTCAACACAAGCTCCAAGAGAATATTTTCATTTCATTCATCACTGTTAGCACCCATCCAACAGATTCGTATAATAATAATTAAGATTAATATTTTCTAAGGAATAATGGATTTTAAATACTAATCCGAAGATCAAAATTAGAATAATGAAATAATCCATGCATTAAGTTAAAGAATAATAGTTCATACAAAATTATAATAAGTATATAATAATCCATGCATTAAATTAAAGCTTATTAGGACTTAGGTACGTTGTAACTTGCACACGGGTTTCAATAATCCACCTGCAACTTAATGCGAATTTCAATTTATAATATTAAATCCGCCCGTAACCCACAAAATTACCTACAACGGACGGGTTTTAGCAGGCGGGTTTGGGCGAATTTACGAGTACCACTGCCATCTCAATATTTTATATAAATCAAGTTAAATAGGTATTAAACTGGTTATTGGATTGTGTCATATTGAGCGACATGATTACCTAATATGAAATGGATGTATAGAGTCACATTTATTTTTCATGTCGAGTTCAAATTTCAATGTTTTAACATGATTATTAAATTGATTATATTTAATTCAATTTGACTTTAACACGATACAAACATGACTTGGTAACCGATTTTGCACTCTACCTGCAAGGCCAAATTAGATGGGCTACATCGTTGATGTATTTGCTTATGAACTTAATATAATAGAATTTATCTAAACGAAAATTGATAATTGAAAACTTGTCAAAGATAATTTGCACCTTAAAAAAAAAAAAAACAAGTGGCTTTACATAACATTTTTTGTCGTATGTGATTAAATTATAATGTGGAAGATTTCTGCCTTGAACCTTCTAGCATTATTAAATTTTTTTCGTATTTTGATCGATACAGCGTGAATCATTGAGATCCACATATGAAATGAAGAATTATATGAAGATTGGACAGAAAACAGTGATGGAGAAAAAAAAGAAAAAAAATCCAATGCATCAAACGCCATTAAACACGTCCCACACACACACACACACATATATGGGGTGGGACATTCGGATCCATAGATGAAATGAAAAATGATATGAATTTTGGGGAGAAAAAATCAAAAAAAAGAAAAAAAAAAGAATCGAGCTTTGATGATCGAAAGAAAAATGAAAATGTGCTCCAAATGCGCCTACCAGCATTAAATTAAATATTTCTGAAATAATATTTTGATCATTTGCGCGGAACGCTGAACTTTATATGAATAAAATGGAAATTTGACTTTTTTTGTCACAATATATCAAATAAATTATTTTTGGCGTTTTTATTGCAATATTAAATGAGGCCTAAATTATTATGTGAAAAATATGGTGCAAAAAACCTTACCCATAAATTTTTCTGTAAAAAGAAAACAGCACTTAAAAAGGATAGGGTAAATTTGACTAATTAATTATCATTGTAATTGATTTATGAAAATGATGTGAAAAACATTTTATCTCATTTAAAATGATAATGGGAAACTCGTTTTACTAGCCAACTTAAAAGTAAGAAAATTGAAGAATATCCACGGCTCAAGTTAATAGAATAGATAAATAGAGTAAAATTTATTTGTTTTAACAGTTCATACATAGATTCGTTGAGGCTGTTTGTCAAGCCAAATGATCGACAATAGAGTATTATCCAATTTTAGTGTGAGAAGGATCGGGGATGACTGAAGTACAAAAATTATGTATTATTGCGCTATGTGGACTTAAGATAGTTGTCGGCCATGTGAAGGCACGTTGAAATTAGCCCTCCATTTCATTTTCATTCAAAAATGGAAATCAACCCTTCATTTTGAATACTTTGAAAAATCTTTCACATTCAAAGTTACTGATTAATTTCAACAAGTCTACATCGTAGAGTAACATACATTAAATATTTATCTATCATAAGTAATTAGTGAAGCTCTCCTTTATCCTTATAAACTCACCATTACTCTCTTCCACAAGTGATTTGTAATAATTAACCTCAACAATTTCTCTCTCACGAATTGGACCTTGGATCAAAAGCATAGGCATCCATTCTCCACTAGCTTCCACAAGTGATATGGGATAACCTCAATAATCTACCCCTCACACATTGGGGCTTGGGTTTGAAGCATATACACTCATTCTTCCTGTTAGATTGTTGGGCTAAAATTGTTAGTGAACTTGAATTCTGATATCAGTGTTAGGTGCATTTGGACCTCTCTCTATATCAAAAGCTAGTTTTAGGGATAAAGATTTTCCTCATATTTATAATTCACCACAAGCTCCCTCCACACAACCGAGATGACCCCAACAAAATATGTATGATGTAGGGATGGCAATGGGTCGGATATGGGTTGGATCTACTCTACTCCAGATCCATAATAAAAATCGAAAACTGTATCTGCTCAAGATCCATCATAGATCTATGTTTTTCGCTCCATATCCAGATCCAAAAAAGAAATAAACATCTATATCTGCTCCAAATCCCAAAAAAAAAAAAGTTAAAATCCAAATCTACTCTATATCCATTATGAATTCTAAAACTCAACAATAAAATAACAATGATTTTTTAGAATGAAAATTAAAAACTAACATGTATCGATGACAATTAAATTATATAATTTATCTAAAAAATATAATAGATATTGTAGCTTATGCTTTTACCCCGAAACAAGCAAATCAGAAAGATAATAAAATATTTGTCAAAAGTAATTGCAGAAGTAAGATCAATCTAATTTTCTATTATCTCCTTCATCATTCTAATATCCACAGAGCACCCACCATCATTCCTACAACATTAGATAGTGACATATAAATTAAATATGATTTATATTCAATGCTTTATTATCTTTATTATAACCATATTTAACTAAATATATGAATAACTATAGTCCTTAAAAATTATTTGGCCAATATAATAAAATAAATTACCATGCGTTATTACTTGGTTTGCAATTTGAATATTACATGTGCATGCTTTAGGCCTAGTTGACCTTAATTATTTTTGTCTTATTATCATTTAAATTTACAAAACTACCCTTTAAGTTTTTAGATTTTTAAATACATGGTAAATACCACTAATATGCAATGAATGAAATTTATTATCATTTATAATTACACAATTGTTAAGAAATTTTTAAAATAAAACAAAATTAAAAGATAGGTGGATATGGATATAAATCTAGATATTAAGATAGATTCAGAACTGCTCCAGATCCATCTTAGATCTGCACATTGATATCCAAATCCGATCCAAACCCATTTTAAACCGACTCAAATCTGATCCGATTGGATTTAGATCACGTGGATCTTGGGTCAAATCCGATCCATGGCCATCCTTAGTATCACATGATATTTTAAATAATTTGGAATGGTGCAGTACTATACATCAAGGGTGGCTCATCACATTATACAATAAATGTTGTAAATAAATATATGAACTTTCTTTATTTCCTTTCACTCAAGTCTGAATAACAGTATTCTCAAATCGCACGCAATACATAAGACACACAATTAATTATTTTGCATTTCAAATAATGACCTTTTTACTATGGAACGGTGCAACTATCACATTTCGATTACTTTCAAAATTCAAATTTTTTACTGTAGATCTATAGGCAACAAAAGCTATGGTACCGGTAATAATTACAATATTTCAGATGACTAAGATTCCAATAGCATCAAATTATCATTCAAAAGACACTGAAGTGGAGCGATGAGCAACCCATGATGTTACAGAGTATGATAATATGGTGTAGATGAGGATACTAAATGAATGTCATTGATTCTCTTGCTTACATGGAATAAGTTAGTTATCCAACTCGTGAGTGAAGCCAACAAACTGAATTAGCGTGTATGACAAATATAAGAAACTTTAGTTAAGCATTTTCATCGTGTATAAATACGAGGGTTGTAATCATTTCTTAAAGTGTGAAATTACGAGAATGACTACAAGTTCCAAATTCTTCTTTCTCCAGATTCTTCTTTTTCTCTCTCCATAACTTTCTATCACTTTCTCTTTAATTTTCTCTCTTACCAAACATATAATTTCACAAATTCTTTTATGGTATCAGAGCAAACAATGGTGAATTGTAACCAAGTCGCTGGATCCTATAGCTTTGTTACTCCAGTACAGCTGGATCAGAATAATTTCATTGTTTGGCAAACTGAAATCTTAACATCAATCAAAGGAAGTGGTTTGGAAAACTTTATTAATGGTGATCAAGCTTGTCTAGAAAAATTTCTCTCATCAACTAGCTCTGAAGCTAGCTCATCAAGTGATACTATGAATTGAGAGATTAATCCAGCATACACAACATGGATGAGGACAAATCAATTAATTCTGAGTTGGAAGCTGTCGTCTATTTAGCCAAATCTGCTTGCCATAGTGATTCACTGCTCAACTGCTAAAGAGCTTTTGGACACACTTACAAGCATGTTTATATCACAATCTTAAGCTAGAATAATGCCTCTTAAAATGCAGATCCAAACTCTTAAAAAAGGTTCAATGTCCATGATTGATTACTATGCTAAAATGAAAAGGATATCTAATAGTTTAGCTTTGGCTGGAAAACCTATTAAAGTGAATGATTTTGTTCAATATGTTTTGACTGTATTGGATTCCTCTGAGTATGAATCTCTAGTCACCAATGTGTTAGCTAGAGGTGATACAATCAATCTTGATAAATTTTACTCCTTGTTGTTGAGTCATGAAAATCGAGTTGAACAAAAGAGAGATAAAATTGCCAGTGATGTTACACATAATCTTTCAGCTAATATAGCTTAGAAACAGTTCAATCCTAGGAAGAATGCTGGTGGTAATCAAAAGTTTAACACTGAATCTTTTGAAGGAACTTATACTTCTAATGTTGGAGGTTTTGCATCTGGTGATGTTAATAATTTTCCACATATCATTTGTCAAATCTGTTTTACACCTAGTCATGGTGCGAATAAATGTAAAAATAGGTACAACTCAGCCTTTGTACCTTTAAGAAATCAAGGAAGAAGTGGTTTTAATGGGAATTTCTGGCCTGGTCAGAGGTAGTATGGTAGAGGATTTAAAAATGCAAGTGGTAACATACATTTTAATGGAAGTTTTGGAAAAGGTTTCAACTCTCAGTTTAGTACTGGCTTTGGCAATCACCAGTCTGGTAACTTTAACATGCTTAGAGGTCCTGGTTATCAAGGTCATGTGATGTATTCAGATCCTGCTGCATTTCATGTTTACAATCTAACCAGTTCTTCTGGTGCTTATTCTTCTAATTTCACATCCATCATCAAAATGGTAGAACATTTTGGAACATTTTCATCCTATCTTGCTCAGTTTGAAATCCAATTTAAGCATCCTTGTCGTCACATCCATCATCAAAATGGTATAATAGAGCCAAAGTATAGACAAATTGTTGACATTGGTCTCATCTTGTTGGCTCAAGCTAATCAACCACTTAAATTATGGTAGAATGCATTTCACACTGCAGTTTTTCTCATCAACAGATTACCCACACCAACTTTATACAACATATCTCCTTTTCAAAAGATTTTTATCAAAAACCTAACTATACTTTTCTTAAATTTTTTGATGTGCATGCTATCCTTACCTTAGGCTATATAACAGCCACAAACTTGAGTTTAGGTCAGGTATGTATATTTTTATTGGGTACAACTATTCCCATAAAGGCTATCAATGTCTTCATTCCTCTGGTTGTGTGTATGTCTCAAATCATGTGATATTTGATGAACAGTCCTTTCCATACGTGTTTGAATTAGATTTCTCTTCTATAACACAATCTTGCAACCCTTCAGATAATGTTTCAGAATCTAGTTTTACTCACTTTCCAGTCCCACAATCTCTTCTGCAAGCATCTTCAGCAAATGATCCTTCTCCTGCAGACATTCAAGAGGTAATCTCTCTATATACATCTTCTCCATCTTCTTCTCCTTCAATCTCACACACAGATCCATTCAATGCCACTCAGTCCACACCACATACATTACCAGCTGCACCTCCAATAGGTCATCCTATGATAACTAGGTCCAAGTCTGGTATCTACAAGCCCAAATCATATCTAGCTGCTCTTTTAACCACACCTTCAAAATCTACTTCTATCTCTCAAGCATTATCTGATTCAAAATGGTTTAAGGCAATGCAAGAAGAGTATCAAGCTCTTCAAAATAATCATACTTGGGATCTAGTATTGCCCAAAGAACCTGTCAAAGTAGTTGGAAATAAATGGATCTTCAGAATAAAGTATAATGCATATGGATTCATCTCTAGATACAAAGCCATATTAGTAGTTAAGGGATTTCATCAGGCACATGGAGTCGATTATATAGAAAATTCAGTCCAACAGTGAAAGCTTCAACAATCATGGTTATTTTGAACTTGGCAGTCATGAATAAATAGGAGCTTAGGTAGGTTGATGTAAATAATGCCTTTTTAAATGGCATTTTCGTTGAAGATGTATACATGGCACAACCAGAAGGCTTTATTAATCATTCCAAACCTAACCATGTATGTAAACTGAAAAAGGCCATTTATGGTCTAAAACAAACTCCCAGGGCATGGTTTGACAAGTTTAAAGCTGCTATGGTTACTCAATGGGGATTTCTCAACTCAAAATTAGATAATTCTCTATTCTACATATGGACATCTGGTCATATTTTGCTTGTGTTGGTCTATGTTGATGATATAATCATAACAGGGTCAATTTCTTAAGGTGCAATAAGTGGTTACTAAGATGCAGAATACATTTGCCTTAAAAGACTTGGGGGAGCTAAATTATTTTCTTGGGATTAAAGTCTCCAAAACAGCAACTAAACTTCAACTTTCTCAAGCAAAATACATAGTTGATCTCTTAGCTAAACATAGCATGGTTGACTGTAGTCTAGTTCTAACACCAATGGCAACTAGTCATCATCTTACAAAAGGTTCAGGAACTGCTATTTCCAATGCATCTCAGTATGTAAGTGTTGTTGGTGTATTATAGTTTGTAACTCTCACCAGACCAGAGATATCATTCTCTGTTAATAAGCTTAGTTCATTTTCAGCTTCACCAATAGCAGAACATTGGGAAGCTTGTAAGAGGCTCTTGAGGTATTTGAAGGGAACAATTCACTTTGGTTTACATTTTTATCACTATGGCACCCTGCAGATGAATTGGTTCAGTGATTTAGACTGGGCTTGTGACAAAGATGATCACAAATCAGTGGCTGGCTATGCTATCTATCTTGGTCCAAACTTGGTTTCCTAGTCTTCTAAGAAATAGTCAGTTGTTTCAATATCAAGCACTGAAGCTGAATACAGAGCTTTGGCTCAAGTTGCAGCTGAATTTACTTAGATTCAATCTTTATTTAGTGAGCTGCATATTAATTTAGTGACAGCTCCTATAATGTGGTGTGATAATCAGAGTGCTACAGCATTAGCTTATAATCCAATTTATCATGTGAAAACTAAGTATGTTGAACTTGATATTCACTTCATTAGGGATAAGGCAACAACTAAGCAAGTTATTGTTCAATTTATCCCGAGTGAAGACCAAATTGCAGATGTTCTTACTACGGCATTAACTTTTGACCAGTTTCATTACCTTTGTAGCAAGCTCAATGTCCATCCAGGACAGTTCAACTTGAGAGGGGATGTTACAGAGTATGACAACATGGTGTAGATAAGAATATCAGATGAATGTCATTAATGCTCTTGCTTACGTGGAATAAGTTAGTTATCTAGCTCAGGATTGAAGCCAACAAACTGAATTAGCATGTATGACAAATATAACAAACTTTAGTTAAGCATTTTCATCATGTATAAATATGAGAGTTGTTATCATTTCTTAAAGTGTGAAATTAGGAGAATTAATACAAGTTCCAAATTCTTCTTTCTCCAGATTCTTCTTTTTCTCTCTCCATAACTTTCTATCACTTTGTCTTTAATTTTCTCTCTTACCAAACATATAATTTCACAAATTCTTTCACATGATGTATACTATTGTGCCATTCAAAATCATGGGTCGCAAACTAGAATCATGCTAGTGATTGCTATTTATACTGCGTTGTACCATTTAGAGATCATTGAAGCAATAAAGGGAATTGTGAGGAGATTCGGTCATTGCAGAATCCATGAGATAGATTTTGGATTGCCATATGATTTGGTAGCTCTTGTTTATTGCATATAATTCTGATAGACTCTTTTTTTTTTTTTGGCTTTTAACAGATTTTGAAGTCAGTAGACCATTCAATCCCTCCCATAAAACATAAAACTCAACGCAAGTAATAGAGAGTCTGAGTCTCCGTGGAAATAACATATAGCATATTTTGAGCAAGTCATTCCTAGGTCAGACCCGATCATTTTAATTGCACTAAAGTTTAATTCAAATAACAGCAAAATATGGCGACGACCAACAACGTATGATGGACAATTGCCGGCGATTCCTAGTCGTGGATGTCAGCATTTCTAGCCTGTTATGTTATATGATAATATATCACAAATTTTTTTTTGATGTTAAATATATATTATAGTACTAAAAATTTTAAAGAAACTAAATCTAATGCAAACCTAGCTGGAGAGGTCGTTGGTTTGCCTAAGGGGTCAAATATTGCATTATAATGCATTGTAATGTAACGTAATCTAACATTGTAATCCGCCAAAATAGTTTTGCCTTATTTAATGTAATGCAAACTTATGTAGTCCTATAAGCCAAATGCACCCCAAATGTTTTATAAATCACATAAGCGCTCTTTTCACAATTATATGTCTTGACTTAGGTGGTGCAACGGGGGTCCAACCCATTGAAAAATTCAACTCAACCCGAATACTTTCAGGTGGGCTTAGGCTTATTCTAATAGGAGAATGACACTTTACTCCTTTTCAAAACTTGTTCGCACCATTTTAGTCTTTTCAAGAATTTCAATATCTCATTAATTCTTGGTAACAACGACATAAAGGCACATTGCGAATGATAAATGTAATAATTTTATATACAAAATGATTACCTGAGACCCATGTGCATATCAAAATTAATTATCTGTTATATTGTAACTTTTATCTTTTGCCGGTGCGTGTTGTTCTGTCATTGTTCGAACACTTAGGATTAGTAGTAGAACCGGAATTTCAGTGTCTCTGATCATTTCTAAAACTAAAGAGACTTATATGATCATTTAAGTGAGTCTTGAGATTTAAGTGAGTCTTGAGATTTAAGTGAGTCTTGAGAGTGAGGTTGTCTTTTTTTTCTTCTTAATAATAATAAAACTAATTTAATGAATTGATTGTCTAAATTTTTTGTTCATTTGTATTTTTAAAAATAATGGGAATTTTTGTAACTTTTATTTTTTTGATGTGGGTTCTGTTTACAAAAAAAAAAAAAGTGAAGCTATTTGTATTACAAAAAAATGCTCAGAAATTCTATGACTCTATTCACTCATTCATAAAATCAAAGAAATTAACTTTTACTTCATACATTCTATAAAATACCAAAAAAAAGTACTTACTTAAACCTTTTAAATTAATCATTTTTATTTATTCTACAAACGAATTAAATGTTATACAACACCGCATTAATTTTATTAAGTTTCTTAGTTAGAAAATCAATTATCAAATTACTACAAAGGAAAACAAATTCATTTTGTTTTCTTCTCGTTCGTGGCTTCACATCCATAGCCAAAGAACCTCATTTAATTAGCAAGCAACCAGTGTCTTAACTACTCAATCAAATTAATCGCGCTAAAAAAATGCTAAAATGGGTGGAGATTTGCATGATTATTATTATTACTACTATCATTGTTATTATTATTTTATAAATAACGCTCATTAGTTTATAGAAAACAAATAAATCAACATCATTAGTCACATATTCTCTGCTATCACAAAGTTGTATAAATTTGTAAAACAACAAATAAATTAATGATCACCGACATAAACTTGCTTAATACCATCTTAATAATTGAAAAAAAAAAGAGTAATTGTTGAGATACAAAAAAGAATTAATTTTTTGTTGGGAAAGGAATGTATACAAAGAACTGCAAGTTTAGCAGAAACTAACATTTTTCCTCTTTGTGTGATTTAAACGAGATGTATCCACAAATAAATAAGCAAAAAATAGACTAACGCAATCCAAGGTAATAAATCAATTGGGAGGGACAGATTTTTTTGAAATCAAGAAAAATCATGTGACCGCAGTTTGATAGAATTTTTCACTATATAACTAATAGGATTACAGTAAAAACTATTCTCTATAAAACAGTAAAGCTCACAACATTAGAAATATCATCACTCTTGCTTTACAATAACAGCCTAGTCTATGTTGCTATTAAAAGTGAGTATCTCAACTAATAATTAAAGAGAGGATGTAACAAAAATCAACTAGTGAATGCCAGTTGGTTTCGTTGATAAAATCTTTTGAGTAGAAATAAAAAGTCTGGGTTTCAAACTCCACTGACATTGGTGGAGAAGGAATTCGATACGTTGTCATTAAACTATAATTAGTGTATATGTATAATTTAACTAGGGAGTGACAATTAGGTACCTACATTTTTTATTTTTGTCACTTAGGTCCCTATTATTTTTTTAATTACCCATTACATATCCTAAACATTGAACGGTAAAAAAATTGAAACACGCACTTTTTGAGTTCTGTTACTATTGTATAAGCTAATAGGAAGTGCTTGCAAAATGGTAAAATGAGTTTTATATGTTAAAAGGTCACTTTTTTATTTGTATTTATCACCTATATTCTTTAGCTTGTACATAAGAAGTGAAGCGTATATGATATGAACTTCATCAGACTGAGGCTTAAGAAATTTCCTCTTAAAGTTTTAATTAATTATAATGTCGAGGATGTAAATAATAATTAAAAATATAGGGACCAAAACAGGGAAGACGAGAAACATTAATGACCTAAGTGTCATGTTCAACTTGAAAAATTATGTAAGGTTTTGAATCTGAGAATTATTTTTATTAATTCTAAATTTGTACTTTGCAGCTTATGTTTGCGGAGAAAGGTCGGGACTCAAACCAGAGAATAAATTTTACTATGGTGAAATCTCGGGGCGACATATAACTTGGATGTTGTTGCAGAAAAGAAATTGATTGAGGATAAATCTGGTTGAACTTCAATCTGAATCTGCGGTTACCTCAACTATGAAAGACGCACCACTTGAAAGGGATTAGTTGATTATTATAATTTCCTTTCATATTTACTAAAACTTAATTATTTTTCCTTTTCGATACACTAGACTCTCGGCCATTGAAATAATGCAAAAAGTGGTAATCCTTCTTGCCCATGCCGAAACTGAAGGTGGCATGATTACCAGTTTTGTAGTGTAAAACAGAAAATTTTACACTAAATAAAGTTATTACTTGATGTTTAATCCTGATATGGAGCAAAATTTTATACTGTTACAAGTAGAGCTAACCCAAGTTGACTTAGTTTAATTACAAACCTACCGATACCTGCCAGTTTCAAGATTTGAATAACAATAAAACGATCTAAAATGTTCTATATAATTTATACACAAAAAGCTATTCAATGACTGCCACATCAACGTGGTGTATATCATTTTTTAGTTTTGTGATAAGGCTAATTTGTCATGATCACTATCTTAATAAACTTAGCTTAGTTTACACAGTTCCAGAACGAAAAGAAAAAATATAATAAATACACTACTCTTTAATTTATTTATAGTTATCATTTATAATAACGACCCACTATGAAAAGTTTTTTTTTTTTCCCCCTCAAATCATAAATTTTCCAATACGGAATTTGTAATGCAACTAACAGCAATAAAACTGAAAAGAACAGAACCTTAACTGAATTAAGAGAGCATGTATTGAATTTGTAATTCAACACACATACCATTATTATTTGTAAGGGTGGGACTATATGCACTTTTAAAATTACTTTGAACGCTCATATTTTTATAAAACTTTTTACTACAAAAATACTCATGATGTAAATTACTATTAAGGACATTTTATTATAAGCATATATAATATTATTTCTCTGAATAATATTATTACTCTAAACTTTCAAGACTAAGTTCCTGTGTAACCTCTTCAACAATCCTCCATTTTTCAAGAACAAATTTTCCTTCTTTGTATTTTTGGTTTTTGTCGTGTGCAGCAACGTATTTCTAGCTAACAATTCGTCTATAGCAGCAACAAAATATATCCTCTGCGGCGTGCACGCGAGAGAGCATCAACCTCTCCCCTTGAGGTCCAAGTACTATATTCACCACATCACCGAAGAGGTATGCCTTCCTCGAAGACAATTAAAAGGCCAAGAAAGGACACTATCAGCAAAACAATTAAGTTTGATCTCTGAATTTGTAATAAGAGACATGCGTTTCAGGTCCACCAGAAAAACCCTCCCCATTTGAATTGCAATTTGCAAGCAAAAACAATTAAGTTTGCTCTCTCATATTATCAATAACACAACATCACGATCTTCGCAATTAACTAGACTACTTTCTGCCATTAACTTGGACACCAGACAACGAATCTTCTGCTTCTATTTTGTTATTTATCATTCTTCGTTTATTGGCAAAATTTATTATACTAACCAAATAATTTAATTTTTGTCATAAAAGAGTGTTTAGAGAAATTTTTTGAGTGTGTATAGTGTCGAATAAGTAAAGATAATTAATTTAAAAAGGATTAAGTGAGGAAATTTTTTATATTTGAAAGAGTATATAAAGTATAATTTATTTTTAAAAAATTAATAGATTAGTGTATATAGTAATAGAATATTCAGAGTAAATTTTAGAGTGTATATAACCCCACTCTATTTTTAATGCTATCTAGTCCCTGTCTGGCCTAATTATTTATTAATATTTATAATTTTAGCCTTCAACACAAAAGTTTTTATTATTTGACTCCAATATATAACTTTAATTGCTTAACACTTTACCCCAATAATTAAATTCTCTTTTAAAAATGTACTTTTAGTCCCTATAGTTTGAGACAATTATGCAATTAACCACTATTTTTAAAAAAATTTACTCAAAAACAATATTTTCATTATTTTTATACTTGTTAAATCTAACTGTTCCAAGATAATATAATATTTATGTCTGATTTAACTCTAAATTTAAAAAATAAAATAAAATTGAGATGCAACATATAAAAGTAAATGATTTTTTTTAAAAAGGTGAATCTTTGTGGAACAAGGAAAATTCACTTAAAAAAAGGAAAAAAAGAAAAAGAGGGCAACACCTTGTAGGGAGGCGTAGTAAGCCTTACCCCTTAATATACACAAGAAACCATAAAACAAACCAAAACTGAAAAATAGTAACGAGCCAAAATGCTATAAAAATAAATGATAATTAAGTATATTTTATGCAAAATATGTACACAATAGGTTCCTTTTAGATAATTTTTAAAAATACAATAACTAACTAAATATATAATTAACATAAATTATAAAGACTAAATAAGCATCATTTACCCATCCTTAATTGTATAATTGATCTATAAGATTATAACATTTTGATCCCAAGATTAAAAATATGGTAAATAATAAAGCAAGGCATAGGTCAACATTTTAACACCACCCATCATGAAAATTGAAATACCATCAATCGAGGATATCCAAATTTTCTATCAAATATTATATATTGTGGGCTTGTGGCAATTGATTTGTAAATAGACTTTAACATTTTAATATTTTAACAGGGCAAGAGTATATGGATGGCCAAATACATACTTGTTTCCAAAGGCAATGGTGGGAATGCTCTTAGGCTATTTCAAAGAGAATTTCCATTAGTCATCATGCGCCCTACAATGATAATCAGTACTTACAAAGAATCATTGCCAGGTTGGATTGAAGGTTTAGTTGAGGTAATCTCCCTAAATTGAATTTGTTAATCATCTTCACAATTGTTCTTCACAATGCGCACACACACATGTGTGTGTATGTGTGTGTATATTAGAAATGTTTCAATCCGGAATTTTAAAGTGCGAGAAAATCCAAGAAAACGCATAAACCGTGCGGTTTAAGTACTTTAAGTTTTAAGCCTTTAAAATCATGCGATTTTAAAGTTTTTTCAGATTTTTCCAGCACTTTAAGATCTCATACTAGAAAACTATTAATGTGTGTGTGTTTGTATTCTGAATAAACCTTGTCCAATGCAGAACTACGTATTTTAAAAATAAAATAAATACACTTAATCAGGGTGACATATTTTTTATCCCTCAAATTTTAAGAATATCCCTAAATCGAGAAACGGTTAGCATCTTGAAAGAACATGTTTAAGGATTTTGCCTGCTGGAAGGCAGGACCACCAAGAAAGAGTACGATAATTAATTCCTAAGTTGGCAAGACGATCAACCAATCAGCTACAATATTTGTTTCAATTAGCATTGAGCTATATTTCCTTTCACAAAAAAATATGATATACAATTATCATAATAAATTTATGCTTCAATGTTTGTTTCGGCCGTGCAGAACAATCGATGGTTTCATTATCGGTTATGGTAAAGGAAAATGAAAAGCTTGCATGGTACTCTAAATTCCTTCTATGATTTAGTGAGACGCGTGCCTATTATAATTTATTTAATGGGCATAAATGTCTATTTAATTTCATAAGCTTTTTTTAAATTTTTTTAAATTTTTTTTTGTTATTTAATTTTTTTAGTAGAATTTTTTAAAAATTAAATAAATTATTTAATTTGCCTCTAAGTACTTGCGAATGGCAATAAGAGAGAATGTTGAGGAGGCAGAGGCATTCAATTTCAATCCAAAGTGTATAGACTGGGAAGAGGCTATAATACAAGAACTCACATTCCTACCCTTTTTAGTTATATTGTACTCAAGCAATAAAGGCATTGTGATGATTACTAATATATAATTAGTTGAATTGGTTATAATTTATATATAATGAGAGGTTTGAGGTTTGAATCTTACTTGTTCTAGACATCCTGAGTTATAAAAGAAGGCCACATTTCAATTGAAATTTGGTGAATTTTCATGTTATAGTTGAAAGAGTTTTCAAGTTCGCGGTTAATACATTAAAACGGAGTCAAATTAGGAAGCGCTTCAAATAGGACTAGTGGGAGTCTTTATCCTTTTTGTTATATAGCTTGTAACTAAGGGCCATTTAGATAATACTAAAACTTTTAAAATAATTATTATTAACTGTATTGTAGAAATAATCAGCTATTGAAGAGGATCAGTTAAACGTTTAATAAAATTTATTTTTAGAAGTACTGTAAATTTTAAAAACAATCATGTGTGTTTGGTAAATCTTACTGTTAAATTGTTGAAAGAATGTAAATAATTAAATTAGACATAATATTAAATAAAATTTATTTATAGATTTATAAATATGTATATATTGTGTATATATAATAATTAATAATAATAATAATAATTTTATATTATTAATTTTATTTTTATTTTGTTATCTCAATATAATTGGTAATAATAATAATAATCTGTTTAAAGTTAATAATTTTATTTCCTAATTAATAAGAATAATTTTAAAATTTTATAATATATATGTGGATATATATGAAATTATATTAAGTATAAAAATAATTCTCAAAATTAGATTTTAAAAACTACTTCTTCCTTATTTTTAAAAATCTACTATAGGAGGGGATTTTTGGCATGATTTCTAAAAAAATATATCAAATACCAAAATTAGTTTGTTTTCCAAAATCATTTTTAAACCTTCAAAAAGCAATCCCAAATGGCCCCCTCAGTATATTATATCTAGTCAAACATTCCTAGATTTGATTGAACGTTTGAGGTAATCTCAATCAAATGAAATTGCTAATCATCTTTGCAGTTACTTATTGCAATTGGTTTCGGAGCAATTTACTTTCTGTAAGAATAAGTAATATACTTAATATACTATGCACATCTGGTAATTTGCAAGATGGTCATGTGTAAACCACACAAGCAGCAACTTGCTTACCTAGATAAATACCTCATGGTAATACTACAGGCACAGATTTTTGTATAAACAGATATGGTATAATATTATTGGTTAGATGAAAATCCCACATGATCCACGGGCTTTATTTTAATTTTTTTGTATTCTCATTCAATACTAATACCAATATTATTAAGCAGAATATTTCATTTACTTCAACTGTGAGTCCTATATGCAATCTAACTGGTAAAGGTTGATGCATTTAACGTCGATCCCAAATGCAATGACTGGGAAGACTACTTCATCAACACCGATCACATTCTTGGTCGAGATTGTGAGATACATACTCAAATGTAACAAAATAATCACTTCTATATTTCTGCGGAGATTCTAAAAATATTTATATTTGTATTTTCAGGATCATAAAAGTTATATAAAAATTAATGATCATATCTTTGAATAATGGAACTTTAGACCCTACAGCAGTATTTACCTTTTGGATTTGAGTAAGAATCTTAAAAAGTGAGAATCATGGGATTGAGAGTGTGGATGGGAGTGGGAGTATGTTGTTTACTTATACTGAAATAAGAGTATGGAATCGCAATCAAATCTAATTTTATCTTTACTTTATCTTGAATTGAGAGTAAATTATTTCAAATTATAATTTTACTCTTATTTAAATAATCCTAACTATTTATGTTAATTGCATTGATAAAATTTTGGTGCACTTGGAAGAGGGCAAATAAATAAATAAATAAATAAAATCGTTGCTTTAGTTATGCTTTTTGTATCGAGTGTAGCCAAGTGAACCCAACTTGAAAGCAAAGGTATTGCATGACCAATGGGCCTAGAACCTATCAGGACTTGCGATGAGTATCACTGTCAGTCTCTGAGTGCATGTGTTCTCTTTGTTAAATAATAATTCAACAATGCTATGTGCAGAAAATATAACTGGCGTATGACACGTGGCTTTGTTATAAATTAAAATATAACAAAAATATTTTAAAATTTTGATTTTTATAAAAAAGATTGAAATTTTCTTAAATAGAATTATGAAAAGTAATAAATGGGTTGAGCTAAGATTTTGAGATTGTTTATATGATTAATAAATGAGTTAGATTTAGATAGGTCGAATTTAACACACACAAACATGATCTGCTAACCCCAATCACCAGGACTACTCGGGTCTATAACAAATTTTTAATTCCACATTTCGAACATCCCAGCGTAAGAAACAACGGCAATTGCTGAGTTACGATTTCCATTACAGACAGCCTAGAGAATCTTAGCCGTTCAAATGTGTTAATATCTAATCCAACGAACAATGTTCAATTTATAGGAAAGTAGTAACATGGGAGAAACCGGTTGAATTGGTTAGTCTTATGTGATGGGCAACCGGACCAAACGGTTTCAAAATTTTTTGCAATGGAAAATTGACGAGGGGATGTTCTAGGGATTGTGAAGGGGACGAAAGAGATCGGTGCTGCCAAATTGAAACAAAATAACAAAATCGTAATCAATCCGTCTATAAGGCTGTTGCAACTTGGCCAGAAATCGTCGCCGCCGCCGCTTCTTTTTCGTCCTGCGGTTTGGCTGGTCAGTCGAACGCCGCCGTCAATATTTCTTCTGGTTCCGCTGATTCTTGGCCATCTTTAGTCACTCACTTCTACAACATTTTTGCTAAAGCGTGTTCTAATTAGCTTATTTCCTTTTGTTAGTTGCCCATTTCGGCTTTGATCTATGTCGCTGATTGTTGATGGAAAAACCGAGTCCGTGATCTCATTGTAAGTATTTTCTTCCATCTCCAAATGCTCTTTCATGATACTGATTTGATTTTTTTTTTTCGGAAACTAATTCTGCTTTAAAATTTTAAGTAAGTATTTATGGATTCTTGTATGGGTGCTTCTGTATGTTGTTTGTTAAATAATATTCACAATAATAATAGGTAAAGGCATTACTTTGGCTACACCATTTTGGTCAGCATGCTAATTTTGAATGTCGGAATGAACCCTCAAGTAATTTAATGCCACTTTGTAGGACGCTTGTTGGAGGAGATGCAGCTTCAGCTTCTCTTGGTGGTGAATTTTGAGGAGGATGCTCGTTGGAGGTGGTGCAACTTCGGCTTCTTTATATTAACGTATTGGGTTTTCGAATTTAATATTCAGAAATTTTTAATTGCGAAACGACGTCGTTTTATTGTAACCGGCTATATCAGGCAATCGTTTAGGGTTGACTTTTTGGTCACCCGTGTGCAACCGTTTGAACCAGTTAAATTTTCTTGTTGTTATGTAAATGTGGCACCATTTTATTGGGTAATTAGTCAAATCCTAGGCTGTAAGATGCGAAAACAGTAACTCAGGGAGACCCAAAGGACATGTAGTTACTATCAATATCATCTCCAAAGAATAATGAAGCAGACATATAAATAATTGGCACAGTTACTATAAGCTAGATAGGTGAGTTAATGAAAAATCAGAAGAACATGCAGCTGAAATAAAATAAATCAGGCTGATGTATGTGTGTGTATCTATGTATATACATCCAGGCATACGTGCATCAACAAGATTTTCTCAATTATAAATAATGACAAATGGAATAAATTCATATTTGCTTTCAGATATACTTCACAAATATAACCGTAATCCAAATACAATTAGAACATTAAAATACCATGCTGGATACACATTGACAACGTTGCTTGAATTAAATAACATGTAGGCAGCAGGTTATAATCACACTGCCTTAAATAATAAATCATAACAATAAACTGCTCTAGAATTACACATTATGATCATAAGAACTGCCAGTAGAAAATATTTCTCGGAAACACTTTGCGGTTTTCATTTGAAAACGTATTTCACAATTCCAGGAATGTGAATATTCATGAGGTAATCCTCCCAATCGATGCGCTTCGGATCAAAGTAAAATATATCGGTCTCTGCGCCGTTATCTCTAGCTGCCATTCGTAACTTCTCTGTATTTTTATCATCAAAGCTGTATAGGAGACAACAAGCTTAATAATTATATTTAAAAAAAAAAAGGCTCACGATTAATTAATTCAGCTCAACAAATCGATATGAGGAAGACATATGTGTAAGCATACGTACATGCCACCGAAGAACAAGTATGGCCTGTAAAGTTCTACCAATCGCATAACGAAATTGATCTTCCTATTGAGATCATTATACTGGCCCTGGAAGTACTTGCAAAAGGCTGCATTTGCCAATTCTAATCCCTGAATGTTTAAGACAGAATTCAATGAACATTAGAGAAAAATAGAAAGACTTTCCAAATGATGATGAAGTTAAGGTTTAGAAGGAAGTCAAGGTTTAGCTTTGATGATAAGGAGCGGCTTTCTTATGACCCATAATTTGAGTTTGAGCTTCAAAGGATGTGTGAGTTAATAATAAAAGAAGGTAAGGTTTAGGGAGGAAAAAGTTATGGGTAAACCCTCTTTTAGTAGCAATATCTGTAAAAATTATTCAAAAGGTTCTTGTTGTATAAATGTTTCAGTTAAATTTTATTCTTTGCTGTTTAGTTGTTGCATGTTAATTTATTGGAATTTTAAAATAGATCACACGAAAATCTTGTTTTACAATTGAAAAAGTTAGACTTATAGGAATTAATTGAGTAATTAATTCAAACCACGAGCACTACAAAAGAATTTACCCAGATAATTACCTTAAGAGGAAGAATGTAACGAACTGTCATGTATCTGTAAAAGCTAGCCATGTTGTGAAACACAGTAATCTTGCCAACTTTAACGGGCTTTCCATCTTTGTTAATCCATGGCTTTTTGGTGAAGTAACTGTAGCCGCAATCCTTAATATTAGTGTATCTCATTGGATTTCTTGAAGATGATCCCACTTGATAAATATTATTAACATCAGAAGGTTGCTTTGCGTGAGCCACCATTGCGACAATTATAGCATTTACCACCATATCAGCCGGTATCTGCATAACAGTTGACCATTCAAATTTAATCTTAATTTCTTATATCTGAAGAACAGCATTTATGCATTACCGCTAATCCCATGTAACTTTAACCGCAAAATTTTCTCGTAGCCAAAAACATGAGTACTGAAGTTATAAAATGCTACGACTTTTCCTTTAAATTCTTGTCATGTTAGTTAGGAGAGAAAAATTTTCATCGTGGCAATGGCAGAACTAGGATTTTGGTTTGATTGGGATCATAATGCAGAAATTATAAAAAAAAGGTCATAACATGAAAATTAGTAAGAAAATTAAACTTCAGTAGGTTGAAACATAAACCAAGGACCCCCAAGCTCACACTAGGTTTGCCCTTGATTGTGGATCACTGGGAGAATCAAGATTTTGAATCGACAGGGGCTATGAAATATAAAACTATCATATATGCAGGGTTATGTCACAATAACTATAAATTTAGTGGGGCCAAGTTAGTTAAAACTCTATTCTTCTATGAGATTGTTTTAGGCCTTGGGGGGCCCAAACCACTTCAGACCTCAACCTAGCTCTGCATCATAAGGACTTAAGGAGGATTGGTCCCCGTTGTGGCTATATCTCAACCAATTCGTCAAAAAAATTAAAATCACACATGTAGCAAGAGCTAAGGCTTTCTTAGAAGACATATTACAAATCTAAATGGAATAAGGAAATAGCTTAATTAACTCACCACATCAATAATTCCGTTCACGTCTCCAAGGAAGCAGGTTAATCTTCCTTTACCATAGCCAACGGCTAGACTATCAATGGTTCTGTCGGTAAAATTAAAAAACAAAAGTAACTTGAGAAATCCCAACAAAGAAATTAATTCATCCTTTTATATATATATTGATTTTTGGCCTGAAAATTTTAAAGTACAAGAAAATCCGATTAACTTACCTTATACCTTCAGCCCATCCAGAAAATGGTTCTTTGTAAGTACTTGTTATTATGGTTGGACGAACAATAGCAACAGACAAATTTTCTTTCAAATGTCCTATAAACATCTCTCCCATTGCCTTTGTAAATACGTATGTGTTTGGCCATCCATAGATTTTTGCCCTGAAAAGTTATTCCAATAAAATTTTTAATACTATAAACAAGGAATGAAAATGATTGATCTCACATTTATATCTAATATCCTTTAGTGATAACCTATATTTATAAAATTGCAACTTATTCACAGTACTTCAGATATAAGAACTGGGCATAAAGTTATTTCAATTCAATGTCGAATTGGTGATATAAAGCAAAAAAAAAAAAAAATCATTTGATATTACTTAATTTAATGTGAAGTCATCATCGTTAAGATGTTAATTAACAATAAATAAACTTAATTAGTCGCTCTCAACTTGATCCTCACTATATATGGAAAGATATAATCTTATGAGAAAATTCAACCTACCCATAAAAAATTTAATTAAATAGATAATTGAAGAATAATATTATAATAAATAGTGATGTGTCCTTATCGCTTTAATAGAACATTAATTTTTATCGATGCAAGAGACATTAGAAAACAGGAACAACTAACATCCAAAGATAGGTTGGTTGCAGTTGAGCTTCCCGCACTTCATTTATAAATGCCGAGCAAATTAATAAAGTAGGAATAATAATTAATTAAATCTTAATTAATTTTTGTTAAGAATACTTCTTTGTCACATTAAATATCTAATATGTGATAAAGATAATGATAGTTATGCATTCATTTAATCATTTGTTGGCCTTTGAGTTTTGTAATTCTTCTTAGATTTTCTGGCATCAGATGGCATGTACTTTATTGAAATAAAAAATATATATATAATTTATCTTTTTTTTAATGTCGTTTTTTATTGCTTTTATTTTTTTTTCCCGATCTAATATGTAAAATATGACTCAAGTTACACTTCTATTCTATTCTTAAATGAGTGTAGCTAAAAATACTTTTGGATCATTAATTCATCAACAGTCTGCACCCAAAAGCATGTACATAGTTTAATTTGAAAAACTGCCTATTTAAAGTTTAACCTACTTAACGCTTTCATCAATTAGGGAAGATGAGGTGTCTTTATTTGGTTGGTTGAGGGTCAATTAATTTTATAAATGTTGCAGAGAAAGTAACAGAAATCGTACGATTGTATGGACTTGGAAACAGAGAGTAATATTACCACTTTACAACAGCCGTTCCACATTTACATTATCTAATTTTATCCCTTTGTTAATTAACATTCAAAATATTTCGTATTATTATTGAGTTGGGTAAATATTTTAATTCTTTTGCCTCATTATTAAGATCAAGAGCTAATTTGAATCTGTCTATGCGTGTGAGGGTTCATTTAATTATTATCTTCTCTAATTTTTTAATATCCCAACTGCACATTAATTTGATAAATGGATGTCAAAACACATTGCACTATATTGATTAATATTTGCATTGTACTCCCAACTAATAATTGAAAAAAATAGTTTATTATCCCTTAAAAATAATTTATCTAACCAAGCCATTTGTACTACCTATTATTTGATCATAACTTTTTGAGAGTGTTCATTTCCTTCACTTACCTCAGTTATTTCTATCTAAGTTTTAATATTAACTAATAAATAATTAAATTTGTTAGTAGAATCTTAACAGCACAATTCCATACTATTTTATTTTATTTTATTTTTCCTTCAATAACCTCTAATATCAATCCTGTAAATCGAGGCTAATTGGTTAAACCCAAACTATCATATTTTCTTTCTTCTTTTCTTTTTTTGAGAATTACCAAATACTTAATCTGAAACTTTAATAATTAATAATAGGTGTATAATTAATTCTATACTTGTATTACCAATAAACTATGTCCACGGCTTAAACTGGTAACTAAACATGCCCAACTTTCGCCAACTAAGAGAGAATAATTGTTCAATGCCATCAACTCTCTCTCTCTTTTGTTTCCTTTATTTCATAAGTAAATGCTGAAAGGCACATCAATGAATTAATTCTTTTTCAAGCCAATTCACACTAATTTACTTGAGGCAAGACGGTTGACTCCACCCCCACATATGTTTAATTGCTTTGTCCTATTAATTTTAACTTGTTAGATACACATCGCATGAAAAATTCATTGGATTTGTCATGACAATAAAAAACTATCCACCTAATGAATTTCAATTAATTGGAAATTTCTATAAACAAGAACTTGTAACTTTAGATAGCTAAGTAGCAAAATTATATGATACTCAAAACAATGGAAAAATAAAAATAAAATATAAGGTTTCGTATTTGAAGTTCAATCACAAACCTTTTAATGCCCAAATCTTTCATTGCAAGTGTAATAGCTTCTTCAGTTGCTCCCTCAGCTTGAAGTTCATTTAGTTCTTGCTCCACCACTTTCCTCTCCACATCAATGTCTAATCCAGATGCCCCATTAAGTGCGTCTCCCATTTTAAATGAGCTTTCATATAACATCCCTGATTTTTCCCCCCACACATAAGCTGGAGGAAAAATAGACAATCCATTATAACGACAATATAACTTTAATATATAAAATGAATTTTGCTAGGGAATTGTTATACTAATTAATTACCGGTGGATACATGGATAAGAACATTTAGCTTAGCACATTTCTTTGAGAAGTTCAAAACATGCTTAGCTCCAAAGGTGTTGAGACCAAGAGCAACATCATATCTAAGGAACAAAAATAAAGGAATTATATTCTCTAAGTTTTACATTGAACAAAAGAAAAACTTTGTAGTTGATGATTATATATACACATACCTTTCATCGAAATTGGTAGTGGCAGCTAAATTGATCACTACGTCTAATTCATTCCACATTTCTTCACTTAAATTAGAGTCTTTCACTCCCAAATCTTCGCGGGAGATGTCACCGGGGACTAGAGTAATCTTCTCTGAGATTAGGGCATTTAGATGTGTACCATTTTTCTCCTTTAAAACCCTAAACAAATCCTTCCCTATAATCTATAATCACACACATAAATTTGTACATTAATATATGCATCACATGTTAATTTATAATTAATATTTTTCAGAAAAAAAAATGCATTGATCACCATAATTAATTTAAATCACTTATGGTCTATTGCATACGCGTAGATGTTTCCACAAATATACCTCATTATGGAAACGAACAGTGGCTGACTTTGCATCTACAGCTCTAAGAAGAAGATAAAGCTTCTTCACATTTGGCTGAACCCTCAAGATTTTCTCCACAAAAACTGGATAAACACAAGAAAATAATCATCATTTAAGAACTTTGAGTCCTTTCCTCTAGTGAAAGAGAGATAAATTAATAAAGGAAAGAGAAGATTTATTTATACTCTTTGCTAGAAAGCCAGTTGCCCCAGTGACAAGAATGGTCTTGTTCTCAAGAAACTGAAGAACGCTCCCTAACTGATCCATTGGAATTTTGAAAGAAGAAGAAAAAGGGCAAAAGAGAAAGAGAGATCAAGAATTGATTTGAGAAGCGACAAGCAAAAAGTGATCAATGTTCAAGAAGCACTAAAGCCACCACTCTTTAATAAGGAAGAATTGAATGTCATTTCATTTCATATAAACATAAGCAGCAAGATAGCTAGTGAGGGGACGGAGAGCAATTAAGAGGTAGAGTACACGCAAGAAAAGTTTAGTCATAATTTTCCCAGCTGGAAGATTGGTGATCAGGTTTCTTGAATCACTATTTTTAAATTTTTTAAAAATAGATGTATTTGAGTAAATAAATAAAAATAGCACAGCACGACCACCACAAAGATTTGCAATTAATTTATAATTTAACAGATGACCCACTTCAATTTCCTTTTTGCATTTAACGTTTGGGTAAGGTGGGGTGAGGTGGTCACCTACAAAAAACACAAGCCCATTGAAGAGGCCACGATTGTGACAACAGAATTATATTATAAAAATATATATAAAATTGGAAAAGCACTGGTCTTACTGTTGGATAGGGCTCCTGACCTAACCCTCTGCAGATATTTACACGCACTGCCGTGCAAATACTGACTTTCTTTTGCTTTGCTCTGAAATTGTGTGTCCATAATTAGTCACTGTTGATCTCTGAAGCATGATTAAATATATATATTTACACATACACAAGTGCACATGCACAAGGTTTTCAATTTCATTATATGTATTCATATTTTTGCACATACGATATGATGATACAGGTTAAATGTTTCTTATTGTTATTATAAAAATATGCACGTCTCCACAATACACTGCTTGTCATTTGTCACGTACACTCTTCAATAGAAATTTAAAATTCTTGTTTGGACCTCCGAGCTTTTGGTTATTGCCACAAAAATTTTAACGAATTGTGAAAAAATATACCATAAGTTTTGGTCAATACAAATAAAATATTTATAGTGTAATCGGAAGCTTAAGATTTTTTAATGGAAACTGAGGGTTTAGTGGTGGAACTAGGATTTTGGTTCGACAAGAATCATAATATATAGAAGTCATAAACCTGAGTAGACTGTGACATAAAACCACCAAAATTAAGAGGGCAAGATGAGGCTGAACTGGCGAAACCATGTACTTGAGTAAATTACAAAAATTTTGTGGACATTAGGGGGCCAAGTGTACAGTATGTATAGATTTCAAATAATTTCAATTCAATCAAATGATGCGTGGTAGTTTTCTAGAATTTTTTGTATTTTTTTTAAACGAGTGTTTTTTTAATGACTTTTTTTAATGTAAATCTAAAGCTTCTAAGTTTCAGTTCTAACAAAATAAGAGCTCTAGATAGATTGCAACGATCTGTTGCAGTAAACTAAACGTAATTAGGTAAAGATTGTTAAAAGAGCAAAAAAATGCAATTCCTGATGGAGCTCTTCATGTATAACTTGGGCACGTAGTGACTCTGATACATGTATGTTAATGCACTATTTTTCGTCATGCTCGATCAACTAGCAATAGATTGTCTTCGATTAAAATAAATGGCTGTTAATTAATAACCAAGTTGGTGTGAAGAACATAAAAGCAGATAGAAGTAGTCTGTAAATATTAGATGTCGTGTGGTTCTCTTGGCTTGGGTCATGAAAGCACAGAGGCAGAAGAAAGGTAGGACATATAAGGTACATATATTGGTTGGAATAAAATTTAGGGGGGGGAAAAAGGCATCGTACGAGGGGAGTTTAAATTCTAATTTTTTTTTTCAATATAAGAGATTTTATTAACTAATTAGTTGGTACTCACTATAAATGTTAAGTATGATATTCTTCATCAACGTTATGTAATTGAAAATATCAGGTGGCATGTCTTGTAAAATCTTATAATCATATTGCTTTACGAACATATACATTTCCTTAAATGTTAGAGCAAAACATTAATATTGATGGGATGATTCATCATCAGACTCATCCCTTCACATCAGGCCGCATATTCTATTTAATTTGATGCAATTTTCTTGTCTGTATAATGTATTCCAGCAATTCACTACACCTACATATCTATATCCATCAACGATAGTCGCCTCCATTTTTGGGGCATTAATTAATGGACAGGAACTTCAGGCGATATATTAGGCCTCGATGATAAGCATGCAATAAAACCAGGAAGCAAACAGAATCCAACAAGATTTCCTATAAATATTTTTCAATTTGCTTGTACTCGCTGTGTGTGGAGTGATTCAAGTTATCATTCAGTTACCATAGACACTTGTCTTAGGAAATTTGTGTATAAAACAAGTTGTAATCTTAACAAATGAATGGACAATAAAGTTTGCAATCCATCTTTATTTGGCATATATTCTCATTCATAATTTAGACTCCCCCTCCCTTTTCAAGGTAGGGGATGTTAGGAAGTTCAATTCCAGAATGCATGTGGCAGGGGATGTTAGGAAGATAATCTCACATTTATTGGGAATAATATTTATTAGATTAAGTTAGTGAGATAGTCTCATATGAGACAAGTATCAATTTTTCAGCTAGTTTTAAGAACGAGAGTAAACACATAAGCTGCTATACTCGATAGTGTACGTACGAATATGGCCAAAAACTAAAATTGTTATGGCTGAAAAATATAGAAAAACAGTGACCATAGTCAATTAAGGCGAATTTAAAAGAAAAATTTTCAAATTATGGCATTTGATTTTTATCTTTTTAGTAAATGTGAAAATCCATTTTTCTATTCTATGCCTTATTTCCTCTAGGATTGACCTAAAGAGATCGTAAGAAAAGAAAAATTTTTCAGTACTCTTTACATTGCAAATCATAAATTGAGGTAAATATACATTCGTTGTATCACATAAATTAGGTGGTAAAATTGGGGATTTAATATAAAATTAATGAAACCATGAATACGGAGGATATTATCTCATATTTGGCTAAGAATAGTTATAGGCAAATAATATAAGCTTCGAGGCAACTCTTAACTACTCTTGAGCTTTGACTATGAGTTAAATTTATGGGTTTCTGTATGATATCAAAATTAAATTCATGTAATAAAGAACAAAAAAAAGTACCAGTCTACATATGACGGGAATGTTGAGTATATTATCCCACATCGGTTGAGATAGTTACTGACTAATAATACAACTTGTAGCAACCCTCAATTCTTGAGTACTACCCTTCAACAAAATCTGTTTCATTTTAATCAATCGATAATCTTTGTCCATGCAATCACTATCTTTTGTTTGAGTCAGTATAATGCGCCGAACTGTAAAACCACACATTTGGCAATTGGGAGTGTTCTGTCTTTATCTTCCACCAAAATCCTATTATAAATATTGTAGCAAGACAATTCATGGCATTGGATATCAATTTAAAATTAAACTCAACATTGATTCATGGAATATTTCGCATATTTACTGTATATTCATAGAATGTAGCTAGAAAATTAAATGATAGCCATGGTGTGATGTTTGTAGATCTTGGCATTATTTGCATGATCTCAATAAAGTTAAAACAAAGAAGTGTGGCTACTATTTAGTCTGATTGTTTGTTGTAGAAGATTATTAAATGTTTGGGATTTTTTCCTGGTTAAAATTTTTACGTAATTAAAGACATGTATATAATTTGTAGTTAATAAATCTAAAGACGAATAAGTTTGAGATGGTGCTATTACCACCACATCAGTGCACCATCATCTAGTTACATTTTCATCATATGTACACTTATTACTAAATTCAAAATAATCATAAATATATTTTTTATAAAGTACAACCGTCTAAATTGACAACATGAATTTGAGACCAGAAGAGAACCCAGGATTCCTCAACACTTAAAGGTCACAAATATTTTTGTGAACCATATAATTATTTTTTATATAAATGTTTTTCAGGGGCTCGGTCAATTGGTTTCAAATAATTTTATTTGACTGACCACTCGGGTTTTTTATGTAGGGTATTGCGTGTCGGGAGTATGGTACATTTTGGAGGCCATAACTTAGGCTACAAGTGTCCGTTTTCGGCGTATAATATACCGTTTCGAAGCTTGTGAGGAGAGGAACAAAATCTAAAACTGCTTCGGCTGTTCTGCCCCGCGGTCGGACTGAAATTTCTGTTTCTTTCTAGGTCATTTTATAGTTTTAAGAATTTTTTTTCTTTTTTTTCCTGATTCTTCAAGGATTTTTATCTTTTTTTCTAGAAATCAGATTTGTGTGTCATTCTCTTTCTTTTTCTTATTTTGATTAGAAGAATTTAATTATCATATTATATTTTGGATTTGCCCATTTTGATAAATTCGTAATATTTAGGCTTGTTATAAAAAGGGATAAAAAGGGATCCAAAATCCTAGTTTCTATTCATTCATATTTTCAATAAAATTTATCAATATTCTGAAACTTAGTTTCTTCTACTTACAAACTCAAAGCGTTTCCATTTCATCAGTTTTCAAATCATAAGATAAGTAAGAATTAAAAAATTAATTTTGCACTTTATCTATCCTCTATCTTTCTTAAAAATATTTCTTGAAAAAACTAATATTTTCAAATAAAGATTGAATCAAGAAAGTCTCAGATAAGATTAGCATACAATGTCTACCATACAATGTTCTGTAATAAAATTTGTCACATATAGGTCAATACATCGTATTTGATCATGACTTTTGGACATCAGCCAGTTTCCAACTACCTATTGAAGATCTAAAATCCTTGTAAATCTTCAAGATTGGGGCTCTTTGTAGTACTTTTTGAAAAAGTATTTAGTTAAGCAAATGTTAACATTCTTCTTAAATATTTGTTGCAGACACAGTCAATTTGCAGTTACATTCATGTGATTTTTAAGACTTTTGATATAACAATAACGTGCGCGTGACCTAACGACTAGTGAGTCAAACATTGGACAACTAACTATAACAAATTCTACATATTAATTCAAGAAAATAAAAGCAACAAATTGGATACCTAAAAGTATGGCTGCCACTTAGACTTCTTCAAACTGGATATTACAAATTCTCCATTTTCTTCTTTCCACGCAAAAGCTTATGTGAGATGAAGAACAAGAAAATTTTCCACAAATAAAAATGAAGAGCGTATTTATTGAGCTGTTTTCTAAATTGGGCGGTTTCAACAGTATGGCACATGTTCATGCATATGCAAGCCTATATTCATCCATGCTTTAATTTCAACCTAGGGTAGTGGTACAGCTCGTGGTCTCCCATATGGAGGTCAATGTCTCATTATTACTAGGCTCTAAATTCTGAAAGCTGGTGGTACAATGGTTGGAATGATTGTAGTATTAGTTTTTAGGTAGCATTTAGGACCATATATAAATGTATTATGGCATATATTTGGTAAATTATTGTTAGCGGTTAATTGTCTGACACAGATTTGTAAATATTAGTAATAATATGATATAATATTAATGTCCATAAAAGAAAAAATTTATTCGTCTAAAGCAATTGTATTTTTTTTAAAAAAATAATTCTTCTATGAGTAGTAAAAAATAATTAAATAAGAAATATTATACGGAAAATTTTGACTTTCACTCAGTGAGTTTTAATAGCAATAACGATAGTTTGTATTCCAATCATTACTGTCTTAATATATAATTATGACAAATTATCTCTATTAATGGGAATCTCGTGAACCTCTTACTTCTATTCCCAAAATTAAACCCAACCGGACTAGTTATATTTACAAAGTTTGAATAAAGATTGTTCAAATAGCTGTGTTCAACTGTTGTAATGAATGTCTTGAGCTGATGTACAAAAGATCTTTAGATTGGATTGGAATCCAATTAAACTAAAAAGCGATTAGATGACATTAATTTGATGTAAGTTAACAAAAACAAACAAGAAAAGGACAGTATCGACTAAATCATTTTCGAGAGGAGGCTGCAAGTATTTAATGTGTTTTATTAATATATGTTTTGCCAATAATTACACATTAAGCATTCAGAGATAATTGGCTAAAGCACCACGTTAGCGGTGGTGCTTATATGTTTTTGACACGACAAGTCTTGATCCATTATTATGAAAATTAACTATTACTGCCGTTTTATAGAATTAATTAGAATGAAATTAGTACTTCGCAACTCGATGTCTTAATCAATTAGTAATGTCTGTACTCATTAAGTGAGTAGTCTCTTTAGGGTTCGGTATGATGGTCGCCAAGAAGACAAATGACAACCTTTACTATAATTGGTCCGCACTATATCTTTATTTTTCTGAAAAATACATAGGGAGGCACACAAACTTTTCAGCTAAAAAATAAGGTTTGAATTTATTGTCTTTGCACATGGTCTATTCAAAATTTATTAGCCCTAATTTGATCAAGTTCTTCACAAGAAGAATAAGAAACGCAATGAACGTGATTAAAGATGTAAATGGGGGCTGGTACGGCACGAGTTAGGCAAGAGATATTTTAGACTGGCATGTGAAGAAAATCCAAATGAATTTATAGTCTAGTTTGTTATTGAGATACTATAACTTTTAAATTATAATTATTATAAAAAAAACTATAATTATAGAATAAAAATTAGTAGAATGTAGCATATATAACTTTTAAATAATAATTTTGATAAAAAATAATAAAAATATTATAGATTGTTCATCATATAAATAATGAATTAAGTCAACTTGACTTCCAAACCACATCAGTCAATGTTTACTAAATATTTTAGTGTTGTAATTTTTATGGTACAATTACATAATTTTAATACAAACAGAGCCCATGTTGGACTTAAATTTTAGACATGAAAATGCAATGGACGAACAGGCGCGGTGGCATAAGCACATAATTAATTAATTATAGACAAAATAATTTAAAGATAGTAAAAACAACAAGAAGACACGAAGCACAAATAGACGTAAATTTTTTATATAAATTAAAACACATCGTGCAAATCTCTCTTGGTCAATTGCTTAGAGCAAAAGTGACTAATTAAGAACAGTTCTACTTGAATAGAATGAAATAAACTTTTGTTTGGCAAATGGCAATTAAGGAGAGAACTAGAATAGTAACTTGAGCAAGTGTTAGTTTCTAATTAGTCAATCACTTTGGAAATATATAGGTGAACTGTCTAAGTCTATTGTGTGTATAAAAAATTTTGTATTGGATATGACAAATTACAAGTTTGAAGATAATTGGTAAATCAACATTTGTTTTATGTTTAAAGATTGCGTTGACGAAAGGTCATATAAAGAAGGATCCATTGAACAAGTCAAATTCTTGGGACACACATAATAAATAAATAGAGTGATGATACAGCCACAAATTCTTGTATAAATTTATCTTGTATAAATTGATTTGGTATTAATTCATTAGTTGAATAAAAATATAAAATAATAAAAATAAATCATATAAGCCAAGAGATATTTAATTTAACTAATTTTATCATGCCATATCAGTTTGTACAAAATAAATTTATATAAGAATTTGTAGATATATTATTACTCGAATAAACAATATATACTTAAAATAATATAACTTTTCAATTGGTCAAAAGAACTTAGAACTTTCTTAATTTGCGTATTGAGCTTAATCACATAAACAAAAGTTGTAAAAACTTACTAATTACAATTGATATAAGCAAACGTTTGTTGTGTATCGTGAAAGCAAAAATGTATATAATCGGTGAAGATGAATTACTTGTGTGTTTTGCTTTTGCTTTTGGTATTTTGTTGACGACAAGAAGAATAAGAAAACTCATGCACAAAATCAATGGCCATTTCTCTCACGTTAGCTTCTTTGTACATGACGAAAAATCCCCTTGCGGGTGACCACTAAATCAATCTTTAAGAACAAGCGTATCTTATGACATTGGAAAGGTCAATTCATTATCTTTACCCACACAAGTCATGTCATTACAAACTTACGGTAAGGGACTTTAGTTTGCCCCTTTATTATTATTGTAGTTGTTGGTGGTGGTGGTGGTAGTGCTGCTTTGCGTTGCTTGTCAAAAATCTTTAGCTTCGATGACTTTGCAAATTGGATACCAAACTCTTCCCGCACGGCAAAGGTCATCGGCATAATTCCTTCACTAGTACAAGTTATTCCATTTGGTTTTTTATATGGGAAGGATGGGAGGAGGTAATGCTAAAAAATGGAACAAGATAATTTTGCTCTTTTATTTTATAAATATATTGGAAAGAAAGTTTAGTAAATAATATAACTTAGTCAATATTTAACAATATGTTGTATCATTTCTCATGTCACTAACAAAGATGAGTCTAAAAATGATTATAACCCTTAGGTCTCTTAACTAATAGGGTTAATTCGAATTATACTCTTGTGTAGGGATGGCAATTTTAAAGGAAAAATATTTAAATGTAAAAAATATATAAAGAAAATAATGCAATTATGCAAAGTGCCAAATAACCAAAGTATAATGTATTGTGTATAACAATACAAGTAGTATACATAGTTCTAATAGTCATAAATTTAATTATTACACATGTAATGTGTATTTTATACTTAAACTTGAGAATTTGTGTTGGATTGATGTTGAAATTTTAATTTTTCATTTACATTGGTTAAATTTAAAATTGAGTATATTACATGAAATTTGAGATTATTATTATAAATTTATTTAATGAACATTTGTGATTTTAAATGTATAAACCCGTAAAAAATTCATCGGATACCATTGCGAGTTTGGTAATTATAAAAACCAGCAGCAGGTGGGTTTTCTTAAAAAAATTAAAAGCTGTTGCGGGTTGCGAGTGGGTTTGATAATTTAAATTTTATGCGGATTTGGGTTTGGTAATGGCAAACATGCTGTGGGCGGTGCTCATTGTCATCCCTACTCTCGTGAACTGACTATATTTAAATCACTCCATTTATTTTGAAAACCTCAGTCTATCCCATTTTTCTTAAGACGACAAAATAAAATTTTCATCAATTCACCCCTATTTTTCCCTTATCTTTTCAACAAAAATAGGATAGCTTGAAAATTTCAAAAGTAAATGGGTGATTTGAAGATAGTTAATTCACGAAAGGGATAGCCAATTCACGAAAGGGTAATCTAAAATTTTGCCTAACTAATATATGTGTTTTTGTGGGATGAAACCCAAAAACTAATTTTAGTGAAATATGTGTGTTCAAATTCGCGGATTAGGATTCTCTTATAATCTAAACTTCTTTAAAAAAAAAATTAAAAAGTTAAATCTTATCAATACCTTATCAGTAAAAAATATATGACATTATAGCATACGATCTTTATAAACTTAAGAAAACTCAAATTATGAGAGGATTATATTTTGAAATTCAAAATAAATAACATCTACTTGGGTATCAAACTTGAACTCTTAGAATTGACTCGTGTTGATTAATCCTCGCAAGACAATGTCCTAAAAAAGGGGTGATTATATCCCCACGCTGCTTACGAAATAAGCTTGGAAGCGTTTATAGGTCAAATGTCTTATTGGATCCTACTTAGTGGTTTTGCATGAGAAAATGTCATTTTTTTTTTAAGTGATGATATCTCCAACCCTGTAATTTTTGTAAATTCATTCACTTCATTTTCAGAAAATAATTACAAATAATGTACACTATTTTTTAAAAAATTCAAATAGAAAAGAACTTTGAAGAACTAATTAATCAAATTTATCTTAATTTACATTTTAGTGACTTCGATTTTTTTTTTTTGTTGTTGTATTTGACTACAACGATTGCTTTAACATGTCTAAATTGATTATTTTACACTTATAAGGTAAACTACCAGGACTGGATTTTAACGTCAATATTTTTTTAATTTTATACCAAATTCATTGTTTCTAATGCCACTTTATTAGCATGTTTATTAAACTTTAATTAAATCAATAGAGTGTCTTTATGATAAAATACTCATGTAAATTATTGAGCTATCAAATTTATGTTATTTACACATAAAGGTAGGGAAAATAGTAATTAGATTTTATTTAAAAATATTATATTATAAGTCACATAATTAAATACCTAAAATTATTAGATACAATAACTCATGTTTATTGGAGCAATTGGTCGTTTTATATCATCAACAAAATAGTAAAATAAAACTTATGTTAAAGTTTATAATCAAAGATGGTCAATGAAACCTAGGAAAAAAAATTAATCGAAGGATTTATTTGACTAACTATACAAAATATTTAATCACAATATTTCTTAAAAATATTGTGAAGTCATCATAATTATTTTTTACAATTGAGTGGATTTACAAAAATAGCAGAGTGGAAATATCCCCATCTTTTTTTTTTTTTTAATGCTGGTGGTGTTAAAATCAATTTCTAAGTCCCGTACTCCCTCAAAACTTCGAAATTAAGAAGTTGTCCTAATAAAACTACTTGAAAATCATTAAGACAAACCATTAAACAGCTATAGAAAGTATGAGGTGGCAAGATTTTCAGCCTTTATTTTTTTTCGGGGACTAACGTGCTGCTGAAAACCTGTTTAGCTTGTTCTCAAATCGGGTCTTTACAGAATGATGGGTAACAGTAATTAATAAGAAGGTTGTATCCTGCAATAGAGCAAACATGAGCAACAAGTGAGTTTCCAGCAAAATTTCTGGTGTTCAACATTTTTATGTTTGAATTATTCACTTGTATCAGTAAACATTAGCTCTCAAGTGGAAGTGTGCTTACAAAATCCAAACCAGTCAGTGTGTGCTTACAAAATCCAAACTAGTCATCTGCGTTGTGAATGAGGCAAGCATCTTCAAATATTATGCATGATACACAACTATAGGAAAAGCAAATGGCAGCCGATTTTGATAACAAACTTACAACTGAATTGCGAGAACCTAACTTTTATCCACCATCTCATTCACATTATTCTTAAAATTTTACACAAAATAATGCCCGTTAAACTGATTACAGAAACCTATAAAAGGAAAATAATCAAAATCTGTTAGTAACTCAATGTGAGGTCCTTTGTTACATACGATGGTACAGCTTCAAAGAGCTTAAGAGATACCAGAAGACTGTTTGGCTGGAGCAGCTTCTTAACAGCATATATCTTTTGAACCAAAGCCACTGCACCTTTAGCAATACAGCATAGATATGCTCCGACATTGGACATAACCTCACCTGATCATGCTGTAGCTGTGCAAGACTTCAAGAGCCAGAATCTCTTACAGCTGCGGTTGCATTAACTTGATCTGTCACCAACGGTAATTGAAACAAATGTACTTGACCCGTCTCTGATGAAACAGAATTTGCTTGATCTGTTTCTGAGGGGACAGAATCGTTGTGATCTGCAGCAGAAGTAGTGGAACCCATTTGATCCGTCGCCGATGGGGCAGAGTCCAATCGATCAGTTTGGGATGGGGCAGAGTCTATTCTATCAGATGCTAGTGTGGTAAGATCCATTTGATCAGTTGCTAGTGGGCCAGTGTCCATCGGATCAGTTTTTGGTGGGTCCGTGTCCATCTGATCAATTGCTAGTGGGTCAGTGTCCATCTGATCAGTTCCTGGCGGAGCAGATATAGCGGGCGGTGCAGGATCTTTTTGGTCTAAAATAGTTTCAGTGCTTTCATATTCAGACAAGAGATCCATAAACTCATTAAGCAACCGCTGGACTTTCCTATTTGATGCCATCGCTGGAAGAATATCCTCTCTTAAAAGTTTGTGCTTTCTCATTCCCTACAGAGATGAGGAAAGAAACGGTAAGGATTGTTCGAAGGTATTTATGGCCAAGCAAACTGCATAATGCCAAAGAACATACGGGCTTTATGTACGATGCATATGCTTTGATAAGCAACAGAAAAAGGACAGAAAATTAGAAGTTGACACAGAACTTGGAAACAATAGGACACAAAATTAAAAGTTGAAACAGAAATCAGAAACAATGTGATCAGTTTTGTTAGGACAATGGCCCAAAAATAATCTAAGATTGAATGCAGGTAAGGACAACCAGGACATAGTGCAATAGAGATTAAGCAGCTTTCAATGTGACAACAAATGTTAGTATAACAATGCATTTTCATGAAGTTAATAGTAAAGCCAGTCTATTTCAAATACATGGAAGCATCCACCACTAGTTATTTGAAATGAAGAGCAGCCACTGATTCAATCACCATACAATTTGAGAGTGACTGTTATGCAGGTATCCACCCAAACCAAAGCTATGTATGTTTACGCATCTCTACTAAATGGTTCAATAATTATTATAAACACAACAAAAATCAACAAAAGAATCACTTTGCATTGTATAAGATTTCTATAAACACACGGACACACACAGAGAATGAGCTTCTCAGAAGTGGACACTAAAATGCAGATTGCACGCAGATGCAACTAAAAGACCCAAAAAAGGCAAAAAAGGGATTCCCAGACACTAAAAGTCAAAAAACAACGCATTCAAATCTTGTCTTTTAGCTGCATTTGTACAAAATCTGCATTTCAGCGTCAACACCTGAGAAGCTCTGTATATATATCAGAATAAGTTAGGAAAACATGAATTTCAATATCCATTGGATAAATTAAAGCACTTGAAAAAGTGTATAGAAAGTCTTACGAGTACACAGGGTTCCCAAGCTATGTTCTTTGCATTTGAGAATGTGGCTTCAGCCATCCCGGTTGGAGGTCCAAGAAAACCTTCACAGACTTCTCGTAAACGAGACTCGTCTGCTTCTCTGCAATCGAAAGAATGTAAACACCATATTGCACTGCTAAATACAAAGTACTACAACATAAAACAAGGGGGAAATTGGATATTATGGTAATTTAAATGGATTTTCATCATGGAAAATTATAGTACATATGCAAGCATCATGACAGCAAATACTACTACATTTGAATGAGGCTGAGACCAAAAGAACAAAAAAGACAAAGCATGAATGGAAACCTTGCTAAGAAGCGAATGTAGGAAAGGAGGCACTGGCGATATTCATTAGGAGATTTCAAAGCCAATGAAGATGCCAACTGAGCTTCCAAATGAGCACGTGTCTGCACTCCATCATCAGTTACCCTGTAACAGTAAATGATCACAGGTCATTCTAGAAGCACGATCATTAACCCATAATAAGAACTTAATACATTAACTATGGAATATCTTAAATAGGTCACAATCCAAAAAAACAACATATTAATCACAAAATCTGAGACCGAAAATTTTCAGAAGGAAAATGTCAAAATACAATAGAAACCTGCTCCAGCCTGGTTTTCTCGCCAAGTATTTCCTAACATCCACCTGCAACGTAGCCAGCTCACCACTCTGAATCGAACCAAAATTCCAGGAGCTAACAAAATTTGATGCAGGGAAGCAGTCATCCGCAACCCTCAGCCAACACATGAGATTCATGTCAAAAAGGAATGCATGACGTGTAGCCAGAACAACAAGAGGAGAACCTGATTTTGATAACTTGGCAGATATAACTTTGATTGTGCCTGAATGGATGATGAAACAAACCATACAACACCATTTTCAGGAGATAGTCATGATGGGCTGTCAGCCAATAACAAGACACAATGTACCTTATCTAGCCCTGACACAGGTTCAAATTTACAAAGTACCTGCACCTTTAGAAGCTGAATTCAGGTCAGTAGTAATCAGAGCCGCCAATGAGTCATGAAGGAGACATTTCCTGTTGAAGAGATCCCATACATGTAATGATCCCTTCCTTGTGACAAGTAACAATTTCCAACTCTCATCACAGTCAATAAATGTTGCAGCAGATCCCATCATCATGGTTGGCATGGCTCGTCTCCCACACTTTGTATAAACCTTCTCAAACATGAAGAGAATGGTTATAATGCAATTTTCCAATCATTTCTAATTTACTAATCATATCTTTAGCTCAGTTTTGTCTCACATATAACATACACAAACACATTCGCCAAAAAAGCACACAAAAGGGAAGGGAAAACAGAGACAAGCAATATGTTAATTAGACTTTTTAAGGGGTAATCAAAATCAAGACATCAGCTCATAGGCCCAGAACCAAGAGTCACTTATGAAAGACCCACAAAAAAAAGAAAAACTTATGTTTATTATGATCATTCAAAATCTTTAACAATAAATTCAAGAACTTAAACATCAAGTAAGCATGCATAACCAAACCAACCCAGTTTGGGCACTACAGCCTTACACACACACGGGGAAAAAAATGAGGTCAGTCCAATATTACCAAATATTGGCTACTCTACGGTGTCCAATTTGTTGGAAAAGAGGTCAACTTCAAATGCATATCATGTAAGTCACATGAGAAATTTATTAATTGCTAATCAGACCGAAAAATGCCTTTACATGTTTGATTTCTTCAACCTAACTACATTGTCTGGGATGAAAGACTTGATTTATTAAGCTTTTGTAAATGGCCAGACAACACGCTACACAATTGAGAGGATAAAACATTTCCAGATTTTTGCTAAGCAAAAACGACCCTGTTTTACATCTTATTACTTACAAAAGATATATATCCTCAATTTAGATGAACATCATTCCCATTGCCATCTCCTCCAGCAGAACAGACCTTTGTAAGTGCAAGAAACCATAGCCATCCTTGCGATTAGTCTGACAGAAACCTGAGAAGAACAAACTAAGACGCCAACAAAGCCCACCATCTAGATTGAAACTATTTAATTGAACTATTGCCTATAACTATCTCATCAAAGCATCAGTGCTTTCATCAACCGCATTCATCACTGTCCTCAAATCTAACTGTCCTACGTCTTCTCCGGCCAAGGATCAGCAAAGTTATGAAAAAGAACAAGAAGTTTGCAGGTTGGAAAGTAAACAAGGATAAGGCCAATCTTTTGATGGTTGATAGGTGACTTTGATTGAAACTATTTAAATGAACTATTGCCAGTAATTATCTCATCAAAGCATCAGTGCTTTCATTAAATTCATCACTGTCCTCAAATCTAACTGTCCTATGTCTTTTCTAGCCAAGTATCAGCAAAGTCATGAGAAAGAACAAGAGGTTTTCAGGTTGGAAAGTAAATAAGGATAAGGCCAATCTTTTGCTGGTTGATAGGTGACTTTGATTGTTGCAGAGATGAAGACAAGACAATGACTGTGGAAGATGATGGTGGAAGATGTCTGCCCTTCATAATTATGATGTAAATTACAATTTCTAGAGCTATTGATTTTTTGGCAAATTCCTGTAACAACTCCAGCAAGTTGTTTCATCCAACATCAGGATGCTGGACCCGAAATTTTTCTTTTTTCCTTTTTCTCACTTTCTGAATTGGTTACAATTTACAGCTATTACAATCTAGCATCTATTGGGAATTTGAATAAACAAAGTTGTAATATAGCCCACAGGTCTACCAAGCATAGCCTGGAAATCTATACTTCTATACCCATACTATAAAGATATATCTGCTACCGTTAATATTTGGGGAGATATATATCTACCCTCACCCACATTAGCAGGAGGAGATTAATTATGAGTCTCGCCTTGAGGGTACTCAAACTGATGCCTTCAATTTGCCTACCACTAGGCCAAGGCCTTAGTGATGATGTGGGACCCAACTTGAGAATTCTAAAATGTGGTGAAACCATCCTTCAGAAGACACACATTATTATTTATTCGAAAAATGCACCAGATTCATCATAGTATTAGATCCAAAAAGATATCAAAATTGAAGGACAAAATGTAGAACTAATCATCTAGTGCCAGTTCATAGAAATCAAGTATGAATACATAAATATTAAACAAAGACATAATAAATTTGAATAAGAATTATTTGTAAGAAAACATTTATATGCCAAGACGACAATCATTCAGCAATCAAAATAAAAACATATATATATGGATGGGCTGTAAGCGCAATGCCAAAGATTATGACTCAATCTATATTATCAAACAAGCTCTTTACTATTATGGCAACAACTGCATTAAAAGAACGGTTAAAGAAATTTCAAAAGAGATAGGTGAAGGATCAAATGTCTTTACTTACTTGTAGGCACCCATCTTCACAGCCAACAGCCCAGAAATTTACATTGCCAGCTAAAACAGTGACTTTCCCTGTTATCCTATCAGACCAAAGAGTTTGAGATCCTCTTGTGCAGGCAATTTCTGTTTCTTTCATCATACATGTATTTCCCATTCCAACAATGTCATTTACAGCATGTTCTCTAGGACGGGCTTCCAAGCAAACTGGAATATTATCTTCTCCTTCTTTCTTATCAAATACTCTAATAGAAAGAGTTGTAGTAGAAGCAGCAACTGAGCCAGAAGCCTTCACATTCCCAGATTGTTCTACACTGACATTTCCATCCCCACCCGCAGATGGTGGAACCTTCTCAATAACCAGGCTCTCAGTAATAGTAGCCCTGGCAGTAACTCCAGAACGCTCCTTTACATCAGAGCTTCTGCCCACTGTTCCCCTGACAGAAGCTTCTCTCATAACACCATCAGCAGGAACTACACCATTATTATCCTTTCTATGATCAGATAACACAGGAGGGAAGTCATGCAACTGAGATTGAGCGCCACCAGTAACACCTTCCTGTTGAACTGGTACTCCCACTGCTTCTGGAATAATCCTCTTTCTGCCATCAGGTCTTCTGTATTCTCTTTGTTTAACAGGACTAGAAATCCGGCCCGAAGTTGACACTTTATTTAATCCATCACCAGTAACTCCCCCACTCTTCTTTCCATCATCAGCTTGAGGCTCAGAAGTCTTTGTTGTGACCCCTATATTGACAGAAGACTTTACAGGTGCCTGTATTGCCTGAACATCAGAAACCACCTTCTTAGCTGTGGTTTCCTTAGCTGATGCTGCTTCAAGCAATAGCTGAGCTGGACTCTCCGCTAGATTTGCCTGTCGACCTCTGACATCACCATAACGACTTCTTTTTAACTCATCAAGTTCAGCATCACTTAGCCTATGGCCAAGCTCTTTCACCTCAAAATGGAAATTAGCCACTGTCCCATCTAAGGAACAGGCAAAAAGAGAATAACCATCAGGACTCCTGCTTCCAATTTAAAAATGAACAATCTATGAGAAGAAGAAAAACCCAACTTAAAAATAAATAGATAAAATAAAATAAAAAATCATTTGGTAGGAAAAGTTTGGAGCCATCATTGAGATAGAATTCCCATGTCCATTACCAAATAGTTATATCATTCCAGAGAATTATGTATTTACCAGGATAAATCCACAACACTTTGAGTGAAAAAATGCTTGGCAACAAACAGAGGACGCGGACTAGCAGTCGTCCACACAGTTATAGTACGGTCCTGACTTCCAATTGCAATAACGTTATACGGCTGCGATTCTTTCCCTCCAATCTTAGAGGTCCCATTTGTCCATCCAACAGGGGCAGCTTTCACTTCCTGTGAACTGGTGGAATTCCTTCTGAACATTGAATGATTGAACTTCACCACTATAATAGGGGCATTGTGACCTAAGAAATCAAATGTTGCCGCCCATTCACCTCTCTCTAGAACGGGTGCAGAATGCCTAGGCTTCTGGAAACCATGAGTTGTTGTTATGAAATGGCCACAAGGAGACCATCCAAGCCGCCTGAAGAATGTAGAACCAAGCTGGAAAGAGCACACTCTCAGTAAAGAAAAGAAATTGAAACTTAGAATAATAGATAAGTCGCCAATTAGGAACATACTGATTTTGCCCAGTGGCCATCTGTTCTGTGAGCAAGACTCCAGTCACTTGTTCGCCATATAATGACAGTCTTATCATCAGATTGACTAGCTATGAAAGAGCCAATGGGATCCCAAGTGACTCCTTTAACGAGGCTAGAGTGGCCTCTAAGAACAGCAGTACAAATACCAGTGCTCATGTTCCAGATGTGGATTGTGTTGTCCAGACTTCCACTAGCCAATATTGAGTCATCTGGAGACCAATTGAGATCCACCTACTTTAAGCATGGAACAATTCCCCAGTTAGACAGTACCAGAGGGGATATTAGAAATTAAACACCAGAAGGTAAGACATTCCAATAAACTATTCCGCTAAGTTTGTCAAGTTTTCATGTACTTGTATACAAGCAATTTTTTTGTTTCTCTATACAGTAGATGCACAAACTGGTAATCCGAAAACATAATAAAGATATTCCAACGGTGGAATAATCCACCCGATTAAAAACACAATTCAGAAAATTCAGAAAAGATAATTTTGCTTTCATTTGGTGTCAAAACATATAAACAATAAAATTACTTAATTACCACATCAGCAGTGTGTCCTCTTAAAGTCATTGCAACTTTCCAGTTCTCTATATCTGGGGGCTCTCCGCTACCAAACTCTGTTGTTCCTGAACCAGGCTTTTTCTCATGAATCAAAATAACCTGATCATCAGAACCTGATGCAATATACCGACCGTGCTTAGCCCACCTAACACAGTTAACCGACCCAAAATGATCGCGAAGGGTTGCAAGAAGCCTCTGGGTTGATTCATCATTTTCAAAGTTCTTGCCAACAGATTTCATGTTCCATATACGGACCTGCGAGTGACATATTTTTTCCATTAGCCGTCATGATTTAGAATAAATTGCAGAGGAGTTTACAAAATATGCACATCCAAGTAGGTTAGCAATATAACCAATCAAATTATACAAGAGATGCCTCCAAAAATCATGCATGAGGGTGTAGCTTGGTTTCTGACTATTCGTAAGATTAAACTGATAATCAGTTGAACTCACAAGTTCAAACCAAAAAGGGATTAGGGAAGAATGTAAACCATAACTTCCAAATCATAAGAGGGACTGAATAGATTGTGTGACTAAAACTAGAGAGGCGGAATACAGAGAAATCAGGAACAGTGTCAGTCATATGTCAAAACACTGAATACAACACTCCCTCCCTCAGACATATTGTAATATTCCCAATTACCCGCTCTTCATGAATTTTTCTCCCATTAGCATGACCCCACAACTAATTTCCATAACCATGATCGAGAACAGAAACTTCCTATCCCCCATCATCTCAATAGATAGCCCATTTGGATATGCTTTTATACCAAATTATATAAATTTGGGACCAAACATAAAAGCAAAGAGAAAAAACAATTTTTATATCGTCTCCATCAACACAGATTGTATATACCACACCAAGACGCCAATGCCACAAATAGCCACAAAGCAGTTAGCTAAACAAGAAAATTTTTGGAGCAACAAAGCAACAGTCAATAAACACACAGCATCTATACAAAGCCCGTAAGTTAATGAGCACAAACATGATGATATCAGCAGAGATAGCCAGAGAGTTATAATTCATGTCAGACATCTAAATGTGCCAAGAAACACTATAACACATATAGCTCAGAAGATATACAAAAGGGAAGAAAAATTGAACGGTGCATAAAATTCCAAGTACAGAATTCAGTATTTTCAGTCCCTTCTAACAAATTACTTTATTTACTCCTTTGGCATTTTATTGGAGTAACGAGAGGAAGTATACCTTGTGGTCACCTCCACCAGTAGCAAACCTGAGACCACCAGGTTGTACATCAATGGAGAAAATCTGCATTCCCTCATGCCTAACCCAACTGGGTTTCTCAGCAATCATCTCCTTTGCTCCGTAATTATCCTAACAAGACAAAACTGAATACAGCTTCCTTTAAATTGATTCTTCGAAACCCATCAAAAGGTACACAACTTCAAAGCTTTCCTTGAACAAGTAAGCTCTCAATAGTAATCCCAACTCAATTCTAGAAGCCAAAAAATAAAAAAGTTAGACCCAAAAAAAATTTCGAAAAAAAAGCCAGAGAAATGTGAAAACAAAAATAATATTTACCTTGTTTCTTTCAAAACCCAGTAAAAAAATGAAACCCTAAAATTTATGTTTTTCAACTAAGAAACCCTAATTAGGGTATGCAACGAGGTTTATGGTACCAAAAGAGCACTAAATTGAAGAATCAAAATAACCCTTTGCCGGAAAGCAATAGAAACGATGTACGGATTGTAGTAAAATTTTTTTTTTTGAAAAAAAGAAAAAAAAGGTAAAACCCTAAGTGTGGAGTTAAAGGGGAGAAGAAAAAGATCTAAGAAAAATAACGGTCAATATAAAAGAAATTTCTCTTCCCTGGAAAAATTTGTGAGGTTTTAATAGAGATTTAAAATAATAAAGAGAGAGATGAATTTAAAAATTTAAAAATTTAAAAAAGAAAGAAAGAATCTAATTGGGTATCATATTTTTAAAATGTAAGTGCAAAAATGGCAACCAATTGACTGGGAATGAAAAATAGGGTTAGAATTGACGTGAAAAGGCCAAAGGTGGAATGTACTTTAGATTAGATTGAATGATAGGTTTTTGTGCTCGGTGGGGTGGCTTTGCTTCTTTTTGAATGAGTTACTTGCATAAGTTGCTCTTTCGTTAGTTGATTTGGACATAGTGGTTAAGTTGCTTTTTCTTAAAGATTAAGCCCAAAAAAAAGGGTAAAACAAAATAAAATAGAATGTTTCATCTTTTAAAGTGAATTTAAGAGAATAATTTTTATTTTTAGGTTATATGGAGTAGGAAAAAGTTAAAGCCACCCTTCCCTTCCAAAATTTAGTTATACACAATGAATTTTATTTTAGGATTGCATTCATTGTTACTGTGCTAATTAAGGTTGGTCTCAATAATGATTTTTGTTGTGTCACTGGTTAGTAGCCATCATTTTAACAATTTGAAGCATAATACGTATACCTTATATTGTGTAGCTTGAACTTTAAAATAGAAATTTTGTCGTATAAATTACTCAAATTTAATGAAGTAATAAAGTTATAAATCTTAATACTTTAAGTTTACTGTCTTTCTCTTTTTTTACTGGAAAGAGTCTCTCTGATGAAGTTTCATTTGATCTTATTGTATATTTCAATCAGTTTGTAAATTATGCTCCACTTAAATCTTCAATTTATAGTGCTTTATGACTCTCCTCTGCCCAGAGTCAAATCGACGGGGTTATAGAATTTGTTATTGGGATTATTTTTTAATGGGTGGTTATCTTTTAGAAATAGGGTTCAACTATTTTACAACAGCGGTTTCATACCACTTCTTTTGTCTTTTATGATAAATTTTCATGTAAACCCTCCACTCACTTTTATTTAATATTTGTTTCATAAGTATTAAGTTAGTTTCTACCTACATCCACAGGTACATTTCATTAAGCACCTTATCTTTATCATAGTTACAAAATATTTATCCAATATTACATTTGTATCACAATACCCCTCTTTATTATTATTTCTTTTTATGGACCTCTTTACCATTTTGAAATTGAATCGTTGGCATATGTAATTTAAGACCTTATACTCCTTTTCAATTACAATTCTTTTAAATATCAGGAATTTTTTTTATATCTGCTATCAAATTTTATTTAACACTTTACACTCTTTTTATTTCAATTTTTTATAAGTATTATGTTACTTTTTTCCTACATTCACAACAAATTATGTAATCTCAATAGCTTCATTATGAAAAATACTATTACTTTTTATACTTTTATTTTTATCATGTTAATTAATTCTTTAATTTGTTGTTGTAAGTAATAATTCATCATCTCCAAATGGGTGGTGAATTAATTTTATGTAGTATAGACTAACATTGTATTATTAAAATTTTTTATTACTATATATGAAGAATAAAAAATTTTATTAAATTATAGTTTAATACCGCCTATGTGATAAAAAAATAATGCAATACAACTTAATACAATAAATAATAACGAACCAAATGCACTCATAAGATAAGAATACATGAAATAAATAATATGATAAAAATAAGAATAAGAAAAATGACAATACTTTTTGTAATAGAGCTATGGGGTTGTATAATTTATTATACAAGTAAGTAAAAAGTACGAATTTATAATAAAAAGAGTGTAAAGTATTAAATGAAATTTGATAGTAGATTAACTTAATACTTATGAAGTAAAGTTTAAATAAGAATGACTAGAAGGGGTTTGATGAAAATTTACATTGGTGCTGCCACAAGACACAAAAGAAGTGGTATGGCACCGCCGCCAACGTAGCTAAACCCTTAGAAATATTATCATACTTCTATTAATTCATATCTGTAATTTTATTATGCCTTTTAGGCATGTTTGGGTATTAACACTCCTCATAATATTAAAATATTACAATATTATGTTTGGTAACCACTCCCCATTGTATTTTAGTGTGGTCAAAAGATGTCCGTAATACAATAAAACTCACATAAACTAATAAATTTATTAAATGTGAATAAAAATAGGTTAGAATCAGGACCAGAGTTAAATTAAATTAAAATGAAAATAAAAAATAAAATTTAAAATAAATTATTTGTTTAAATTATATGAATCGGAATTATGATGAATAAAATTATCATTAATATGTTTATTTTTATCTTAAAATCGAAATAAATTAAATTGTTATAAATTATTAAAAAAAATTAATTAACTATCATCATAATTATTATTTTATATTTAATTATTGTGATTACTTATTCAAAAATTATTGTTAATAATAATAATAATAATTATTATTATTATTATTATTATTATTTAAAATAAAATTATTTCTTATTATCAACAAATAAAATTAAAATAGAAATTATTATCGTCAACATAATCAGAATAAAAAATCATCAACATTATCATGAGAAAAATATGAAAATCAGAATAAAAAATCATTGTCTTTGACAAAACAAAAGTCAAAGTCAGGAATCATCGTCATCAACAACAACAGCGGCAACAACAAATCATCACCGTCGACATCATCATCATCACCATTATCAGAGCAGAACCATGACTATCGGAGACGAAACGTAGATGAAACCGAAACGAATAAAATTTTTTTAAAAAATTTGATGGGGCAAATTTAGGCCTCGAGGAAATGGTAGACTAATTCTCAACTCTCATTGGGAATCAGTTCCACGTTGATGATTTCTAAATTCGGGTGGGGTTTACACGTTCGATTTTGATTCATGATATTACTTTAAAAAATAAATACCGTCAATAATTTTGATTCTGGACTTCGATTCCCAATGCGTGAAGTAAATGCACCATAAAGCCGTGTGAGGGTTGGGTTTAGGCGGGTTTGTAATTAAAAGAAATTCGCTTTCATTTTCGTTTTCTCCTTCTCTGTGTTGTGGCTCTCGCTGCATCTCTACACCGCCACTCTACAAATCTCAACTTCACACCACCACCGTCGCGCGAGACTAACTCCACCACCATCCTCGACACCACCAGCTCCACGCAATCTGCCTCCACACCACCACTATCGCACGACACCATCGTGATGCCACTAGCTCCACTGTCTTTGCAATCTGCTTTCGCAATGCATGGCACCATCGCGGGACACGCCTTCGCGACGCTTCACCATCACTGTGAGTGGCTTAAAAAAAAGGAAGAAGAAAAGAAAAGAAACGAGAGTGGGAGCAGAGATTAACAAAATCGCGAAAGAGAAAAGAGAGAGAAAATTTAATTTGAGTATATGAGGTTTCGAAAATCTGTAAGCTTTTCTTTCTCAAACTCTTCTTTTTATTCAAACTTACAACAAATTCGAAATATCTTGCATGCATGATAAAGAAACTCTGTTTATTTAGTGTTGTACCATTGAGATTAATCTTTTTGCCAAGCCTGATGGAGTTCAAATTTTGATAAAAAAATTTCTATGCTTGTTTCAAGTTTATTTTGGGTATTCAACTGATACTGTTTAGCTAGATTATAAACTTACATAGTTTGGCTGAATTTTCTCATAATCTTTTTTTTAAACGAATTTGATTAAGTTTGTATGCATGCATGATTTAATTTTGAAATCTTGTAGTTATTAAGCACATTGATGAAATTTTCAAGTAAATTTTCTTAGTTTTCGTTGCCGCCATTGAACAATTAATGTGCCTGCAACTTACAGCAAGTGGAAGATTGTGTCAATTTGGGATTTTTCGAATTATTGGTAGTATAGTTGATTAGTTTTATTGTCATAATTTTTTATAGGAAGTGATGATGGAGAAAAGAGAAACCTTTAAAGGATTAGAAGCTGTTGAATTGGTTTGAGGTAGGCAATTATACACAACTGAGTGATTTATGTTTTAAAACTGATGAGCAGGGCATTTTGACTATTTTCATTCTTAAATTTGCTGTTGCTAGAAACATTTTGTTTGAATTAGATTCCTTTAGTAATGTCTATTAATTTGTCTTTTGATTATAGTATAAAAAGGGGTTATAGATATGTAATCTTTTTTTTTTTTTTTTTATCTTTGGGTATATCTACTCTTTATTTATCTTTTTAATGCAGAACATATTAACAAATTTTGTTGTTAGTAGGAGTCAAACTCTTTTTTAATCACAGGTTTGCCTCTAGGCCTTCATTGAGAAGAGTAATGATGCAGATGTGCTTGTGCTACGGGTTCAAGATTCATTTCGTCGGTTGTTTGTTGCTACATGGTGTATGTGAGGTAATTTGTCTCATAAGTTCTCTCATTTGGAGGCTGCATTTCATGTTACATTTTAAAGCTAAGTAATCAAATGATGACATCAGAAATCTCTTAGATGGTAGTACAATTAGTGGGTTATTGTGCTTTTGTTGATTGATTGTCTAATGAAGATTAAGGCAGATTGTCTAATACATAATAAATTCTATCTTTGAGCAGTTTTATAATTGAGTCTCAGTAACAGTTACAAAATCAAAGGATGCAGCATCTTTGAAGATGACAAGGATTAAGAAGAAGAAAAATGGTTGAGCCAAGATTCCCAGCATTACCTTTTCCCAGTTTCTAAGAATGTCCAAAGGATTTGGTTAATTTGCCCGGTTGACGAGGCTCCCATTCTTGTGCATAAATAAGATTGTGCATTATGTTATATACCAACTCTGTGTAACCTTGATGAAGTGAACTATAATTTTGTGGCTCAATTATTGCTTGTAATATTTGTTTGTTAGACTGGTAGATTTTGTTAAACTGGGGTGTCTATAATCTCGCAATCTCCAAAAAGCTGCTCAGTATAAGTTCAGGATTTTTTAAGTTAGTTTGCTTGAATTTATTTAGAAGTTGTTGTTTTCAAGGGGTTTAATTGACGATTTGTCATTTCTTCTCTTCTAGTTTGATGAAGGTATGTTGGATAGATGGCAAAATAACTATTCAGGTGATTAGCATTTTCATAAATTTTGAAGGGATTTTTCTGAATAAATTGCTTGGTTGGTGGCTTTGCAGCTTGCTTTGGAATTCCGTTTTGTTTTTCACAATATTCTTTCTTAGTATATTAAAGCGTCCAGATCGAATGTCGACAGTCGAATAAAGTATGATGCTTTAACTTTTTCTTTTTCCTTTTTTTTTTTTTTGATAAGAGATCTTGTAAGAAAATTTCAAAAAATAAAAGAATGAAAACAAGAGGATGATAGAATTATTTTTGTTTAATGGAGTTATTTATATTCCAAAAAATATTTTAAACACTAATTTTTAATTAAAAATTTCATTTATTAAAATAATAATAGAAAAATTTACTATTAAGAACAACGTGAAAAAAGAAAATTGAAATATCATCTTTCTAACTCAGTCTTTCGTCATGGAATCTCTATTAATGTAGTTGGCTGTCAAAACTCAAAAAGGTTTTAAAGTTATGGATTAATCAATTTTAGAATTTGAATTTATAAAATTGACAGACTACAAGTGACGTTTTGGAGTCTATTTATGTTTTGATATTATTTAAACGTTATTTAATTGAATTATTTGCTTTATTCTTTATTCCACAGGTCATATATTTGGAAAATGTTAAATAAAAAATATTACGTTGCTGAAAATTTAAAGTCATAAGCATCGATCTTTAAGAAGAATTATAATTTTTTTAAACATTTATGCTAAAAAAATAATGCTAAATTTTCTAAAATTTAAGAATTTTATATTTAGCATTTTTCTAGGTACTAATAAATATTATTTTTTAAATATATAATTAAATTAATTATCAAAAAAATAATACAATACAATGTAGTACCAAATATATTATAATTAAAAATTAATAGAATATAATATAACACCAAATATTTTATAATATTATTATAATATGATGCTAATATAATACAATATAATATAATACACATGAATTAAAATATTACAATACAATATAATATAATACAGTGTGACAAGTGCACCATTTATGTATTAATAGAGATATGGATATCCCTTGGATTGTATTTTCTTGTTCATCGGTGTGTAGTGGTAGTTTAGCCGATTATCTACTACTGTGGTTTATTTGTAAATAGATATTGTGTATATTTGTTGTACTCCTACCGTGTAGTTGTACTGCATTGTACGATTGTGGTTTTCAATTGAACGAAGATGTAGTTAATTTAGGTGGGGGGAAAAATTACGCATCTCATTTTACAAGCTTAATATGCCACGTTAGATTAGATTGAATAAGATCAGATTATTTAACACTGTCGTATGTTTTAAATAAGTGACTTGACTTAGAAGAAAATTAAAAATGCTAATATTATTATTGTTAATTATTAGATGTTCAATATTAACATGACGCTACGTACTTAAGTAAATAAATAAATAAAAATTTAATTTTAAATTTTAAATAAATAAATAAAAATTTAATTTTAAAATTTATGTATGATTTTCATGTTTAACTGTATTACAAAAATGACATGACAAAAAATATAAGGAACGTAATTTGACACATCGTTTATTAAAAAATAAAAATTCCAAAGCCTAGTAGACAAGTTATTTTATTTTATTTTATTTTTAACCTTTTTCCCCTCAAAATTCTTCTCCCTTTCTTTAGAATCAAGTAATCAAACGCTAGGACAAACACGGGGAGCATGACTCTGAGCCCCTCTTTAAGATCCCTCATAAATCCTCAAACCACGCAACCTGTGAAGATCCTCAAAAGCCCATTTTACTCCAAGTTACACGCCGTTGCCTTGAGTGGACAAACCTTAGCAGGAGAGTTGGAATTCTCTGCCTCAACGGAAGACAAGAACCTGTTCGATAGAAGCCCTCAAAGAAACCTTGTAGAATGCAATCGCCTACTTTTTGAGTACTGTCGCGAAAGTCTCCACCAGGAAGCTCTTAATCTATTCTTGGGTATCCGCCGCTTGGGTTTACCCGTTTTAGGGTCAACTCTGTCTTCAGTGTTGAAGACTTGTGGGTGCTTGTTTGATCATGTTTTTGGTAGACAAGTACATTGTGAGTGTGTTAAGTCTGGTCTTGCTAGTGATGTTAGTGTTAGCACTTCTCTTGTTGATTTATATATGAAGACTAACAATGTGGAAGATGGAAGGAGAGTTTTTGATGATATGAATGAGAGAAATGTGGTTTCTTGGACTTCATTATTAGGTGGTTATGCGCGCAATAAAATGAATGGGAGAGTGTTGGAGCTGTTTCATAGGATGCAAATTGAGGGTATTAAGCCTAATTCGTTTACGTTTTCAACTGTTCTTGGAGTTTTAGCTGATGAAGGAATAGTTGAGAGGGCAGTTCAAGTTCATACCATGGTTATAAAGAATGGGGTTGAGGTGGTGACATCTGTGTGCAATGCTTTGATTAGTATGTACTTGAAATTGAAGATGGTTAGGGATGCTAGGGCTGTTTTTGATGGCATGGAGGACAGGGATTCAGTCACTTGGAATAGCATGGTTGCAGGTTACGTTACCAATGGGCTTCATATGGAAGCTTTTGAAACATTTAACAATATGGGGCTTGCAGGTGCAGAGCTCACGAGGTCAACTTTTGTTTCTGTTATAAAGTTATGTGCTACTACTAAAGAACTGAGGCTTGCACGTCAGCTACATTCTCAGGTTTTAAAGAATGGGATGGATTTTGATCACAACACTAGAACGGGACTCATGGTTGCTTACAGTAAGTGCGGCGAAATGGAAGATGCCAGTAAAATATTCACTATGATGCGTGAAATGAAAGATGTGGTATCATGGACTGCCATGATTAGTGGTCATTTGCAGAATGGTGCAATGGATCTAGCAGTGAATTTTTTTTGCCAAATGATCAGGGAAGGTGTTAGACCAAATGATTTTACTTATCCCATAATTCTTACGGCACAGCCTTCTGTTTCTCCTTTCCAAGTACATGCACAAATCATCAAAACTAATTATGAGAAGTCATTTTCAGTTGGAACGGCACTTTTAAATGCTTATGTTAAGAAAGGAATACTGGATGAAGCTGCTAAAGTTTTTGAACTCATTGATGAGAAGGACATTGTAGCATGGTCAGCGATGCTTGCTGGATATGCTCAAATAGGAGACACTGAAGGAGCCGTCAAGATATACAGGCAGTTGACAAGTGAGGGGGTTAAACCCAATGAGTTTACTTTTTCTAGTATCATAAATGCCTGTACTGCACCATCAGCAGCAGTGGAACAGGGCAAACAATTTCATGCATGCTCGATTAAAGCAAAATTGAATAATGCTTTATGTGTTAGTAGCGCTCTTGTTACCATGTATGCAAAGAAAGGGAATATTGAGAGTGCAAGTGAAGTTTTTAAGAGGCAAAGGAAAAGAGATTTGGTGTCATGGAACTCGATGATCTCTGGATATGCACAGCATGGTCACACTAAGAAGGCTCTTGAGGTTTTTAAGGAAATGCAAAGACAAGACTTAGAATTTGATGGTATAACATTCATTGGTGTCATTACTGCCTGCACTCATGCTGGTTTAGTAGATGAAGGTCAACAATACTTTGATGTCATGGTAAATGAGCATCACATTTATCCAACAATGGAGCACTATTCTTGCATGGTTGATCTATATAGCCGAGCTGGAATGCTTGAAAAAGCCATGGATATCATCAACAGAATGCCATTTGATGCTAGTGCAACTGTGTGGCGAACTGTCTTGGCTGCTTGCCGTGTTCACCGTAATATAGATCTGGGAAAACTTGCAGGGGAAAAGCTCATTTCACTTCAGCCGCATGACTCAGCCATATATGTACTGCTGTCAAATACGTATGCTGCAACAGGACATTGGCAAGAGAGAGCTAGAGTGAGGAAGCTAATGGAAGATAGAAAAGTGAAAAAAGAAGCTGGCTACAGCTGGATTGAAGTGAAGAACAAGACCTACTCATTCTTGGCTGGTGATATCTCACATCCACAGTCAAATCAAATTTATTCTAAACTTGAAGAGTTAAGTACCCGATTAAAGGATGCAGGTTATAAGCCTGATACAAGTTATGTGCTTCAGGACATTGATGATGAACACAAAGAAGCCATTCTTTCCCAACACAGTGAGAGGCTAGCCATTGCTTTTGGATTGGTTGCCACTCCTGCTGGAGCTCCTTTACAGATTGTCAAGAACCTTAGAGTCTGCGGTGACTGTCATACTGTCATAAAGTTAATATCAAAGCTTGAAGGAAGATATATTGTAGTTCGGGATACAAATCGCTTCCACCACTTTGAGGAGGGTTTATGCTCTTGTGGGGATTATTGGTGACTATCCATTGGCAAATGGGGCTTTAACCTGAATTTTTGGAGGATTACTTGATCTATAGGATCATCCACTGGTGATGGAGATACATTTCTTCTTTGTGTTGCATACAGTTTCATTTGGAAATAGATGCAAAGCAAGGTATACAACTCAAATCTTGTATATGCGAGGTTTTTTTGTGGCTATTACTAACCTAGCACATATATATATATGGAACAGGATAATTTTTTATTTCTTAATGAAAAGGTAATGTAGGTCTTAATGCAGCAAGAGGGACCTTAACAGTTAAACTCAAATTAATTCAATTTATTTGGATGCTTTCGTCCACTTTGCTTCAAACAACTGCTGCTTGAAGAGGTGTATGACCATCACAATTATAAAAGTCAAGATTATTTGTTTGATTCTTTCGTTGTAGCTTCACAGTCTTTCTGCCAATTCATTTATTTCGCTTTCATTTGCAATTTGTTTATTCAGTAATATAAATTGCAAATTCATCTGAAATGACTTTCAATAACGTGTAATTAGATGGCTGACTGAAGCTGCGTTCTTGCATCTGGCCAAACTATGTGAAAATGTCTTCCCATCAGCATTTTAATTTTTGAGTTGCATGAAGATGATATAATCAAATTAATTCTGCTGATACATTATGGCCATGATGTAACAACGCATCTGATAATTGAATATTCTAAACTCAAAATATGCATCTGAACTCTGTTTCCTACAAGGAAAGCACATTCAGACCAATAGGACTCCTAACTCTATGGATCCCATTGCTCCATGTCAAATCACCAAACACAAAACTTCCATCACTTTTCTTGAAAGGTACGAAATCAACTCTGAAAGACATCTTCTCCCCAGTCCTTGTAAACTTGAGTTCAGCAGGTGAAACACTAACCTTGACACCGGTCGGATTGTTTACGCGGACAACATAAACTGTTGGGCCTTCACCGTAATATGTAACTGTTCGATGAATGGATAAACTTCCGTTCATGTTGGAAACACCTATTGATGGGTAGTTAAAATTGTAAGATGGCAAGAGAGGGTTTTGGCAGTGAATTATCTCTCCTGTGAGATTTTCCAGTTGTCCAGGCGTTGCACCTGTGCTGCAGAGGAAATTAATAATATCATGGGAATCAAAGTCGTAAATCAGCCCAGGATTCATAGCCACCACCACGTTTATGTGTCCAGACCCGTAGTCCAATGGTGTGGTCTGGGTGCCATTTGGATCTCTTCTAATCTGCTGGTGGTTGTTATTTAGAACTGTAGCTGTTGCAACAAAACTGTAGCTGTTGTGACAAAATAAAACATTAGAAAATTTGGTATGTTAATTAAATTAATGAAAAGAATACACTGCTAAATTATCATTGGAGGAGCTGCTAACCTGTTGTCATTATTGCAGACATTATTGCCACTGGACTCCAAGAAGGATGGTGAGATTTTATAATTGCTGCAACAGCAGAAACATGTGGACAGGACATGGAGGTTCCAGAAATTATATTGTAATCAACTGATCGTTCAGCTGTTGCTTCCGTTGCTACTGGAGACCATGCTGCCAAAATGTTCACTCCAGGTGCAGTAATATCGGGCTGCAATAGAAAATTGGATCATGAGGTACTATTTTCATTTTCTATTTGACTTTTTCAATATTACAGCAATAACACTTTCTCTCTTAGGTTTCTCTTTCTGTCGTTGATATTGAATTTCAAAGTTTATCCAATTCCTATGTGAATTACATAATTTGAAAAACAACTTACTTTAATAATGTCTGCAGTAATGATATTTAGTTTTCAGAATCGTCTGTGTCGGATAGATTCTGGCTATTGGATTTCTGTAATAACAGTAGTATTTATCAAATAAGCTGCCCATTATTTTCACATGAATTCGCTGAAAATATAATTTTGAACTTAGCAATGTTTATGAAGTTGAGAGATCTAGACAACTCACTTTCCTGCAGTCATATATGCTTGAAGTTCTTGTGCTTCTTCTTGACCGATTAGCGTGGCTGGGATTACAAACTGAAAACCAATATCTTTGGCATTGGGGTCGATGAGTATCATTCCAACACCACTACCTTCTCTTACAAATATGCTTTTTTCTCTTCGGTTGTCAGTTGAAGCCTCAATCGTGCACACTACAATCTTCCCCTTGATTAATGTATGATCTAGGGTATTGTTCTTGCAAAAGCTGACAGAGATGATAAAAACTAATGGTTTGGAGCAACTTGGTAAATATTGACTTTTCATACAGCAAGGGTATGGCTATGAATTAGTGGTTCTCTGATCATGATATCTGATCAGGACAACCAATTTGGATTACGAGGTTTTCAAGTAATAGTCACTTCCAGAGGAGATATGGTCTAGTAAATATGTGTTTTGTGAAGAATAGAAGGAATAATATTAAAAAGTAACACATTTTAAATGATGTTCAATGGGCGATGCAATAATTTTATTTATTTAATTTTCCTTTTCTTGTGGGGTAGAGAAAAGAAGAAGACCACTTTTGAATGTTGCATGTTAACTTATGTTCAAGTCACTGGCTTATGTATCCTTAAGAAAATTGTCTTGGTAGATTTTTCAACACAGTAGGTCAGTGACCCACTCAATGTGCAGTATCTACTCACAGAACCTGGAAGGCTAGCCAAATAAACATAGCAGCATATAAGTTATACAATGATATAGAGACACCATTTGTATCAAGCAATGAAGTATTTATACAATTGGAGATAGGAGGTACCTTGCATTTGTTGCTGAAACTCCAGAAGCAGCTGCGGCCTTCCCAGCAATTAAACCGTAGAATGTTTTCATTTCCAGAGGATTTAAAGAAGAGCCCTGAAAGTACAGAAGTTTTTATGTTTCTCTTTATTGGATAGATGCGGCAGGTAATGTGGACAAAGTCGAAAATATTTACTTTCAAAATCTTTGAATTCCCAAGATAATTGTTTGAGTAGAATTTCCTGTCCACAGAACTTGCAGCAACAGTGAGGATCCAAGGAGCAACATTGCTTGCAGTTCCAGGGAAAATGGAGTTCCCAGCCGAAGCAGAAATGAAAATTCCTTTCTGGAATGCATGAAAAGTTCCAATTGATGTTGAATCCTCAAAGTAAAGAGGTTGAGGAGGACTAGGGCCAAAGGAAAGTGATAGGATATCTACACCGTCATTAATTGCATCATCCAAGGCAGCAAGAATATCAGCATCATAACAGAGGTCAAACCAACAAGCCTTGTAGATTGCCAGTCTCGCACTTGGTGCACCTCCCCTTGCAGTGCCTCTGGCCATCCCAAATAGGCTGACATTTTCAACCACTGCCCCAGCTATAGTTGAGGCAGTATGGGTTCCATGGCCATCACTGTCTCGAGCTGAACGGAAAGATATGCTATTTATAGATTCAAGAGGGCCATTTGCTGCTTCAAATCCTTGCAAGTAAAACCGAGCACCTATAATTTTCCTGCAAATTTTATCATGTCCATCGAACTACATATAGTCAGATTATGTTGATGACAATCAGATTGTTTCAATCATAAATAAAATTCCAGTTTTGAGAAAATGTTGATCAATGTACTTCATTGTTCATTGCTAGAGAAATTGCCAGGTACCTGTTGCAGTTGGACATAGTAAAATTATCACCAGGAACACATTCTCCCTTAAATTTCTTGGCCACAGGACCTAATCCGTTATCATTGAAGCTCCTAGACTCAGGCCATACTCCTGCAAAATAGATGAAATGAAGAAAATTTTATTGTGTTGATAGCTTAGCATCAGAGACAGCAAAAATACAAAAAGCATTACCAGTGTCAAGTGTCAACAACTCCAAAAATAACATCAGATTTCAAATCCAAAGGTACTTGATTATATTGGTTAATGGAGTCTACTCCCAGGAACTCCCACGAATGTGTGGTGTGGATAATCTTCACTCTGCTCTCGAATACAGAAACAACTGAATCATGTTCTGCAAGATCAGGAGAAATCTATTAGAAAATGTAAGCAGCTATAAAGTTCCTTTGATTGCTAACCATGAAATGTATGTTTTCTCTGACCAAACGAACTGTTAACAGTATGTATTAATGTATGTATTTTCTCTCCCTTTAATCATTTTACTACTTTTCCTAACTTTTACTGGTGTTCATAGGATAATATTAAGGAACTAAGCATTGAAGGACAATACTTGTGAGTCGTCGAGCTTGCTCTGATGTAAGCACTGCAGAGAAACCTCTGAAGCTTTTAGTGTAATGGTGAGTTGCCACTTTTTTTGCTCCATGGATACTGGAAAGAATCCAACAAAACAATACTTTTCGTGACACCAACAATGCAATTTTAAACAAAAAAACAACTACTAATGGCTTCACATTAGCTTGTATATTGTCACACCTTCCAGTGACTGAAGCAAGTAGTTCATGGTTAGCTCTGGTCACAGATTCTGAACTGGGATGCAAATGCTCCCCCATGTAAACAACATAGTGCTGCAAGATTAAGAGCACAGAGAAAAATGAGAGCGAAATTAAAACTTTGAATACAAAATATTTCGCCTCGTGTTTTCATTACCTTGGTGAATCCATGCACCAATGCAAGTTCAATGAACAGGAAAAGAGTGATAACTCCGGCAATGTCCATGATCCCTAAAGTGTAAGAATAGCAGTTGAAGTAAATGCTAGTGATGATAGATTCATGTGTTTCATATATAACTGCCAACTTAGATGTTATCAAAATTCTAATGCCGGCTTCATGAGACCTGGTGACTTTTTATGTTTGTAAATTGTAAGCATAAGCTGAAACGTTCAAATATATATATATATATATATATATATATTTCGTACGAGTATTAATTCCGCCTTATGATGATGTCAGATTTTGCTCCAAATGGAAATTCTATACGTAACAAGGGTTCTAATTTTTTTTATTTTCTTTTTATGAGGTGGACAAGAAAAGGGATAGAAAATAGTGGCATGTTTTTTCTGTGCGCACTCAATTAAGTTAAAAACTTTATATAGTTTAATCAAATGAGCGATTTTATTTTTGATTTTTGCTCTTTAAAATAAAAGTTAATGTTGATTTCTGTCCCTTATTACTAGCAAAAATAAATTAATTGTGCTTATAAATATTTAGGTCTCTCTATCTAAGAAGTTAAATTTTTTTTTTTTTGGGTGTTCAAAACGTAAACACCACAAATCTGATTTACCAATAAGTGGTGGTATTTGAGTCATCTCATATCTCAATAATTGAAATACAGTGATTTGATTCAACGAAATAACTTAAGTGTATCGAATGAAAGGATTAGGGGCAAAACTCAAGACTAGTCTCTTAGAAAATTGTTGCTAGGCGTCTATAAGGGCGAGAGAAACGTGACAGAAACGGCAGCACATGTTGTCGTTTTGCTCTCAAAATCTCTCGCCTTTTTTTAATTTAAAAAATTAAAATATTAATAAAAAAAAAATAAAGAAAACAGATTCTCATCAGCTCCTTACTCCATTTTTGCAACTCTCTCTCACTCCTCAGTATCCCTCACTACTTCACGATTTCTCTCTCACTTACGCACTCCATTTCACGCTCTGAAATTCTTTGGCCCTCTGCAACTCTTGGAAGAAATTAACACTTTGGTTCTCACAAGGGCAGATTGGTTTTATTGGGAAGCTATTATAATCAGAAAAAGGAAAAAGGCCTGTATTTAGAATATGATTTGTTGGAGAATTTCAGAGTTTGTCAATTTTCAAGCCACACTTTCAATAGCCAATTGATTTAGTAACCATTAATTACTTCAATTTCCATAAATTGTAATGACAGTGCACATGCATCTGGATGTGACAGCTAAAGAGCTAGCTTGAAGAATTAAATTTCATCAGCTATTACAGGAAAATGCTTTTGCAGATAATGTGCTGCTTCATTTGCTTGACTACAATTTCAAAATTCTCACGAGTTTTCCATTATTGTCACAAACCGAGAAATTGCAAAGTACAGGGCCGGGTTCTTTCGCGATGACCGTGTCATCGTCGGTGTTCATGTCGTCGTTGGCATTGGCCCTGTTCGACAAAGACAGTGAGAGAGAGGATTGTTCGATAGAGACAATGGGAGAGAGTTGCGAAGATGGCGTAAGAAGATGATAAGGGATTCTATTTTCTTTATTATTTTTATTAATATTTTAATTTTTAAAATTAAAAAAGGGCGAGAGATTGTGGGAGCGAAACGGCAGCATGTGCTGTCGTTTCTCTCGTCCTTCTTCACACCTAGCATTTTTCCTCTTACAATACCTACCAGATATCATAGTGCAGCCCCAACAGTTGAGATGTTTATTTTGTTTCAGATTTGCTTGTTTGAGGTGTGCTATTGGCAAAGATTAATCGGTTCGAAAGAATGCGCCAACACAAGACCGGTACCCTTTGTCGTTATAACACAAGTTAAAAACTTAAAATGGCATCGTTGTATCAACTATTGAGAATAAAATCGAATTGACAGAGTTTCGTGCAAATTAACTCTAGTGAATTTAATATAAGTTAACCAAAATTTTAAGTTTATTCAACTACCTTTTATCAACTCGATGAATTCAATTGCTCAGCAAATTTGCCCAAAGAAAAACCTACTCCAAAAGAGAAACTTTATTAAAGAGAGACAACTTGGCACAGGCCATAAGTCAACACAAAACCAAAACCATTAAGCAAAGAGCTTGCCTGCAACAATACCAGCAATGTTAAAAAGAGTTTCATCAATATATATTCACATTTCGATGTACTGATAGCAAATTGCACACGTTTGATAAGATTAAAGTGTTTGCTCAAAATCAAATATACAAGAAACTAGCCGGGACATGAATGAGATAATAGTACATACTTCACACACCATGCCAAAATAGAGACATTGTGAAAGTATGCCAATTCTTTCCCCTAATCTAGAATGGCATTTTCAAACATGATCCTATACTACGAACAAGAAGCATGCACGCCAGGACAAACGTCATGTTCCTAATGCATCATGATATAAGCAGAAACAAATGCATGTTTACCATCAGATGACGCTGCACCCATTCTCAAAGAGCAACCAGGCTCTCCTGGTACCGACCCAAAGTGAAAAAAAACTTTAACCTAGTTATCCAGTTGTCAACCAGGTTAGCATACCCAATAATAATAATAATAAATAAAAATGCTCTTTTGACAGTTCCAGAAGTAACAGAGATGCAGAGATATTGGCAAGGCTCTTTGCTTTACAGGGAGCAATCTGGAGGAAAAGGAATAAGAAATGAGGAACGAACAACCCGGAAAACAAGATCATGGGCAATAGCAGCAAGGTGAAGGTCATTTCCTTCCTGCACGGCACCCCTAAATAGATGTCAAAAGTTGTAAATGTAAAACTTCCCTATAAAAAGCTCTTTTTCGTCGTCCACACTGCAGTTATTATTTTTAGGTAATAGGGCTACCAATCGTTACTAGTCCATCCATTGGGAAATGCTTGGTCCAAGCGGGGGAACCTTAACAATTCGCACTACTACACCTACCCTACCCTAGGAAAGGTTTGACGGAGAAAGTAAGAATAGAAATGAAAAGAAAAGTCAAAAATTAAGACTTGCTGGCTATTACCCCCTCCAACTATTCAATCCTTAACTTTTTTGTCAGCAATTCTGAAAGATATCTGGAAATCAATACACTATCAAACCAGATAATTAGTTAGCATAAAAACAAAACTGACCAATTTATGGAATCGACAATATACGCATCATGTTCAACAAAGTGAGGCAGTAATTTGGGACTGTTCTTTACACAATTTGGAACAAATAATTAACAAGTATCAACCCCAGTTTTCCATCTGAATACAGATAAAGGGAAGTCAAGTCACCTTCCCTTCTTGAAGAAGAAATGATTGGATCCAGAAGTGATAAATAACATACAAATCATATGCTTGCACTCACTAGCATGATTCAGCGTTTTATGCATAGACCCATTAACCTTCCTCTCCAAACTCCTTTGTGAATCTCTCATGAACTTCAAGGTCGCCTTTGCTCACTGTTGGCCTCTGTCTTGCAAGAACCTTATCAAAATCTGTTTTCGAAATAGGGGGTGGAAGGATCTGCACAGAGATTGACAAGCAACAAAAAGTTAACCAATCTAAACATGCTCCAACTTGTGAAATTCCACTATATTACCCCAACAACTTATGGAACTTTCTTTTCTCCACTTCATTTTTACCCGAAAGAAGACAAGAAAAATAAGCCTCATGTTAAATTATATAATCTAAAAAGGGCCAAAGTTCCAGCAAAGATGTACCACTTAAAATTAGAACAATGAAGTTCATAAGATTTCCGATGGCCCGTACCTTTTCTGCAAGCCCTTGTGCTGCAAGCTCCTGCATCGAAATCTGAACAGCACCTGATTGTTTCGGTCCACATGGCATCCACATACCATTAGAAGTCTTAAAGAAAAACATGGCATCCTGAGTTTTCCGTACAGGTTCAAACAAGACATCCTTTACCTGTGACAATCAAGGACAAAAAATAAGTCAAGAGCACATCAATAAAAGGCAATGCTGGGGGCTAATTTCAATCAACCCTTTTTTACAGAAAGACATAATTTGCCGAAGAACCACTCAAAAAGACATCTCATATGCAATTCTTTTATTTAATTATTTAATTATTTAATTCTTTTTATTGATAGGAAACAGTGCTTTCTTTTTTTTCCTCCGAAAATCATCTCCTATGCACTTACACAAACAGAAATATCAGAACCAGAAAACCCCTCTGTTTTGCGAGCTAAGCTTTCAAAATCACTTTCAGTCAAGTTGTGAGGTGTATCTCCTAAATGCACCTGTTCAAATTAAAACCCAACAAGCATGATGAGATTTTGCCATATGGACAAGATGACTGCATAGCCAAAACACTATTCTGCAGTAAAATTTTAAAGGAAAGGGAATACTAAGGGCAGTCCGTATACCTTGAACATGTGCTGTCTTGCCTTCAAATCTGGAAGAGGGATGTATATACGCTTGTCAAAACGTCGCCGGATGGCCTGTAATCACAACTGGTTAGGCACAATATGTAATAGTCCAATCAGACAAAATCAAAGAAAACAGTTGCCTCATATTCAGCTTTACCTGATCTAGGGCATAGGGAGTATTTGTTGCTGCAAGAACAAGAACTTTCTGGTCGTTGTGTCCAACACCCTAAGAAAAGTACAAAGGATAAGTCCAGTCCAAAAAGAGGGAAAAATATAGAAAGAACTAATCAATCTATTTCTCAAAATTTTGACATTCGCATTTCATAAAAGAGTACCAAACATAGTAATTAAAAGTTAGTGATACGGTCATTTCTACTCTTTTTTCCTTCTAAAATTTGTGACTACTCCTACCAATAAATTATAAGCATAAGGGAGAGTGAAATGCAGGCTGAATGTATTGGCTAACGAATGCAACAATTCCCTTGTCAAGCTCAAATTTAAAGTAACTTTGTAGTTTTATCGCTCGGGTAAAAGAAAAAACAATCATGATATGGCAAATTGGCATATCCGACTTCAATGACACACAAATGGAATAACAGTATTATACACTCATTACCCAAATAATTTGAGTCTCAAAAAATTTAGGAAACTTTTATGGTTTGGACACCAAGATCTACGTGTTAATCTCTAAAAAAAGAGATCTAATTTTAATAGCTTAACTTCTTCAAATAAAGCTTTGTTCAGCCCCTTTTCCCATCGTGTGAGATGATAACAAAGGTGGTCTGATCCGTAATTCTCATGTACCTTCATTCAGTTAATTCTGCTCTTATAACAATAACTGGACTATCTTGGTCCAATAGAACTACATAATTGGAGATAACTAGGAAGTACTTCACGCTATAAGAATGCAAAGATAATCTAAAAGGAAAAGGGACCAATTTATAAAAATAGATTACATTTCTCTAAAAGTAAAATGAAATAAAGAAAGAAAAGAAAAATAAAAACAAATCTTAATATTCTTCCTCCTTAGACCTCTAAAAACTTTAAGTTCTTCTAGACCACTTCAAAGTAAAATCAAGTACCTGCATCTGCACAAGAAGTTCAGTTTTGATGCGCCGAGAAGCTTCACTTTCATTGCCTTCTCCACGCTGACCACATAAGGAATCTATTTCATCGACAAAAATAATGGAAGGAGCACTTTCACGAGCCATCTGAAAAAGGCTTGAGACAAGCTTTTCACTTTCACCCATCCACTTTGAAACCAGGTCTGATGAAGAAATACTGCTCAGGGAGAAAAAATAACATATTAAGAGCTGGCAATAAGCACATACCATTACTGGCCTACATCCGTGAACATTAAAAAACACACAATGATTTCACACATACATACATACATACAGGAATGTGCAAAGAGTATGTGTGTCACTGTCCATAACAGTAGACCTTCACAAGCTATTGATGAGCTTAGCTATCATGGATTAAAAGGCCACTATTTAATTTTCAACCCAGAAAAAAAAAAAGATTGTACCTGGCAACAGGCATGATACCATATATCGGTAAGGTAATCAGCCAAAACAATAGATAGTATAGAGTGAGCTAAAAAGGTTTTGGGAAATTCAAAGTTATGATAAAATTACATCATACTCTTGCATGCTCATTAACATTACCGAGGCATAAACCATCATACGGTCTACCCTTATTTTCTGTGTATACACACATACATAAAAAAAGTGAAACAAATGTTGCACTAAGTGAGCTGACAAATATATTACCTGAAAAATGTAGAGTCAGCTTCAGTTGCAACAGCCTTGGCCAGGTATGACTTTCCAGTTCCAGGTGGTCCATACAATAGAAAAGCTCTCCACGGTTGTCTTTTACCTGAAATAGGGCAAGAAACAAACATCAATTTTTTTTACAAAGTGAACAAAATTATGATCACAAAACAATAACGCTATGTGATAATGAATATAGTTGCAGATATGCAAAAACATCAAAGGAGATATGACCGGAACTGCGACAACAGGAAAAGCGCCCAACACAGAACTTCACTTAAGTCCATCATCTACAAACAGAAAATTTTACTTAGCTCATTACCATCACCTAAAAGATTAATGCCTCTCGAAAAGCAATTTGCCAATCTCCTTTACATGGACAAAAACTATGCCTTCATTTCACTTATATCTTGTGCCTTGTTTCTTTTTCCACAAAAGCATCTCATTCACAAGTGTGGAAACTAGCCTACCAACATTAAGCTATCATACAAGTCAACAAGCAAAAGATATTTACAACACAACCCATCAATTCATTTCAATTCACCTCAAAAGCACGCACGCAAGTGTGGATACACAAAACAATCAATAGATAATCACAGAATGGACTGGTGAATGAAAAATTCAAAGTAACCCACCGGTGAAAAACTGGGGAAACTTAACGGGCAAAATCACAGCCTCCTGCAAAGCTTGCTTAGCGCTTTCTAAACCCGCCACATCATTCCACTTAACATTAGGCTTCTCCCTAATAATAGCAGAATTCAGTCCGGCCCTCAGCTTCGCCTGCTCCGGATCCTCCCCATCCCCGCCGCCACCATCACCACCACCATCCTTCGGCTTCGTCTTAGGACGGGTCGCCACCGCAGCGTCACCGTTGTGAGCGGGGCCGGGCCCGCCGTCATCCAGAACGGCGCGGATCTCCTCGGCCCGGCGCAAATACTCGGTGAATTTCTGAGTGATCGCCTCCTTAATCTTGGGATTCTTCTCGTACTTCAAGTGGGTCTTGAAATACTCCAAGGCGTTCATGTAAAGAGGGAAGGCTTTTGCGTAATTTCCAGCATTGTCTTCTTGCACGGCTTGTTTCACGTACTCGATTGCTTGTTCCTTGAAGTTGCTGTACATCTTCAAACTATAAATTTATTTGTTAGGGTTTATGATCGGATCGCATGTGAATCTATTAATTTTGATTTTGGGTGAATCGAAAGATTTCGAATTCGAATTTGGGTTTCTTGTTTGATTTGTGTTCGATTAAATGTCAAAGCGAAGAAGCCGTGTCTATGGATTGCCTTTCGGTATGTAGCTAATTGGGTTATTTGGTGATTTAGTTTTTGTTTGGGGGAAAAAAAAAAAAAGGTTGGATGCCGTCGACTTTCTGACTCGAACACCGTTAATATTTCTTCACAAATAATATCCTTTTCCTTTTTTTAATTAAAAGTCTATTGGAAGTTGGAACTTTCTGAAATGAAGTTTATTAAATAATTAAATTACTGCTTTTCACTTTCTCTATTAATTACGGGTCATTAAGGAGCAAAATTGAACATTATACCTTAATATTTACGGAATATCATCTTCTTACATCGACAATTAAGGAAAAAATTTTATATGATCTATATAAATAATTTATTTTTATTAAAATATGAATTTAAAACCTAAGGAGATCCTTAAAAAAAAAATGAAATATCATTACAAGCCAACACAAGTTAAATCCTAACCTCACATACTCTCAAGTATATTATATTAAGAAATATTTAGATTTTTTATTCTAAATATTTGAAAGTAAAACCAATGTAATACCCATTTATTGTAATATATTATATTTTTTAAAAAATAAAAACTAAAGATTAAACAGTTGCTAAGTTATATTATATGTTAATTTATGATTATTGAAAAAATTAATTTTATTTTGATATAAATCACAAATTATTTAACAAGACCCTCTTTTTAAAGTATTTACCACAATAATTAAAAAAAAAAAATCGGTGAATGACATTTACACTTAGTCACCAGTGACATCTCACGTTGGTGGTGTATTTGGCGGCGGGCAGTTGCAGAGAGGAAAAAGTAAAAGCAATGGGAAAGCGAGACAAGAAACAACAGAGACAGCAACGAAGAGGTTCTCGAAGAGGCGGTAGCTTCTCGTACTGTCAAGAAGAAGAAGGAGAAGGCTATGAAGCTGACTACAGTCACCATTCAAGCCTGCCCTCTTCTTCTGATTGTGAAGAAGCAGAAGAAGAAATAGCGCCCGAAGAACATTCTGACAAAGAAGATGATGATGGAGACAAAAATGACGCCAACCTATCAACCGACATGCCGTCTAAGTTCCTTCTGTATCAGCAGTCCGTCCAGGTATTAACGTTAATTAATACCCATTAACTTTAATTGCTCAATCATTTTTTCTTTTAATGGTTATATAAACAGAAATACCTAAACTTGTTTTTCAAGTGAAAAAAAAAAAAAGAAAAAAATCCTTTACAGTTTGCTTGGTTGCTGAGAAAATGAGGGACTTTACTAATTTTTTTGACTTTGGGAATTGTTTTACAATATCTATATTGTGTTTGTTGGATGATAAATATAAAAAAAAATGATAATTGTGTTCTGATCAAATTAAATGGTATTTATTATGGTTTTGAGGAATAGGACTTTAATTGGGGTTATTGAATTTTTGTTTTGAGAGCAGTCGCCGAAAGGAGACATTAGCTATCTGCAGAAGTTCTTTCTGACGTATGTGGGAGGGAGGCAGCCGCTTCACCTCCAAGAAGATTTTTGCGGCACAGCTTTACTTAGGTGTGCATCATCATTTAAAAGTGTTTGATATTTCAGAGTTTGTGATGTGATATTGGGAAGGATATAAAAAGACGAACACATTGAATGATTTGACGGTGTTGCAGGATTCTTGATGCTGTTTTTATAAATAGTGCTGTTAATTTGAAGAAGTTTTTGAATAAAGTTCTTCATAATTGCGATGCCCACGTTTAAAATGCTTAATATTTGTCTTGGTCTATTTGTTTGACAGTACAGAATGGCTCCGGAGTGACCCAAGACGGACTGCAGTGGGATTGGATTTGGACCTTGAGGCATTAGAATGGTGCATGGAGAATAACATAAACAGAGTTGGAGCCGATGGGTATTCCAGAATATCGCTCTTTCATGGCAATGTTTTGCAACCCCTTGAGGCGAAACTTGTAAGACATGAGCCTCAAAAGCTTGTAAGAAACATTAGTTTGGAGGAACATGATAATACTTTGGAGATCTCTACAACAGAAGCTGTAGTGCAAGACAGCTCTACGGCATCTAGTGGTGATAACTGCACCAAGAGGAACTCTTTACTGCCTGCAAGAGACATTATCTGTGCTTTCAACTATAGTTGTTGTTGTCTCCATAAACGTGCAGATCTGGTCTTGTATTTCAAGCACGTTCTTCTTGCCTTGTCTAAGAAAGGTGGTATTTTTGTCATGGATTTATATGGTGGCACATCATCGGAGCAGAAGTTAAGACTTCAGAGGAGATTTGCCAATTTTACGGTATTGTCTACCCTCTCCAAACATTTAGTACAAGTTATAGTATTAATGTCATGACTGGAAATACAAAATTTAACATGGTGGGTTATTGTCGATTCTGGTTATGTTTAAGTTAGGAGGATCTAAATATTTTAGAGGACCGCATCTTATATGAGTTCACCACCTCTGATAAAAGTTTATGTCAGGCTTTTTGGATCCTACAAAGTGTTCACCGGGGCTCAATAAGAGCATTTTTACTTATCTTCACTACGTCTGCTCTATCATCGTCAATATGCAAAAGCTTTAGTTTGATCACTAGTACACCTTTTGATGTCATTAATTTTTGAATCAGGATAATTGATATCTGTAAACAAAGACATAAAGTTTCTTCAGTAAAGGTCTGTCATGATGTACATAGACATAGTCATAGCACTAACAACCAATGCTTGAGAAGTGAAAAAGTTTTGCTTTATAGTTTGATGCTTTGTATTGCTAAAAAATACAAGAGATATCTCGTAGGTTTGGTTCACCTCTCCTGGTTATGGAACTTGTCAAATCATGTGTTGGATTACTGTTTGCTCTACCGGCAGAAGCTTTCTATGTTAAAATTCAATTTTGGTTATAAATATATGCAGTATGTATGGGAGCAGGCTGAGTTTGACATCATTGAGCGTAAAACAAGAATTAGCCTCCACTTTCATCTTCAAAAAGAGCAGAAAAAACTTCGTCATGCATTTTCATACAATTGGAGACTGTAAGTTGTGTTGTTATCATTTAGCATATTCAATATGTAAAGTGACATGTTCATAAATTTTCTCCATTTAGTTAATATTCGCGTTTAATAAATAATGCTTTAGTACGTTTTTATGAATGTTAGAATTGTTACTTTTATCTTCTTAGGTGGTCATTGCCTGAGATTAAAGACTGTTTAGAAGAAGCTGGATTTCGATCTGTACATTTTTGGCTTCGTGAAATGCCAGATGCTAGAGAAATGAGGAGTACAGAGGGATTTGGGGTTTCACGAGATGCAAAGTATGAAGAGGTCAAGTGTTTCCAACAGCAAGATGCTTGGAATGCATATATTGTGGCTGTTGCCAAGTAAACAAGTGTCCATTTTCTTGGGTAAATTTGAAGATCATGCTGAAACCTTTGTTTGTTTTCGGAGAAGAAAAAAAAAGAATGTTTGATCTCATAAACTTATGCGAGCCTGTCAAATCAACTGAAGAACAAGTGAAATGAATAACAGAGTTTGAAATTTGAGCTTGTAAGGAAATTAATATTAAATTAATACCCTACGTTTAGCTTCCTCTAATATTTTAATATTTATTGGCTAAGTTTTGTTAAATATTTTAAATTAAATATACTTTTAAGCGAAGTTGAGCACTCTAACTTAAGAACACTGATGATAAAAGAAAATCATGTAAACAGAGAAATTGAGCTCCACAAAAATATGTAAACAGATATCAATAAAAAGAGCTTTTATTAATTTTCTCATGTATTACGTGTGTTATAAAACTAGTGAGAAGAAACATTGTGAAAGATAGAACATCTAATCAATTTTGTGTCCATCATATAAAATTTACAGCGCATGATTATGATCAACTCAATTTTTTTTTTTAATAAAGCACATTCAAAATTATTTGTGTAGATTAATGAATTTTATGTTAAAAAAAAATTATATCAATCAAGAAAAATAGTAATCAGAGTTTATATATGTTTTATTTTTCACATGTTTACATTCAATAATGTTATAGCATTTTACCTAAATAGCCATAATAACACTAGCAAAAATAAAATAAGAACAACTCAACTATTGGATATCTAAATTTTTATATACCCCAGTGGTCCCACTGTAGATTAGAAAGCAGTCCAATTGAAGACCCTAAAGCTTAAATAATTGCTTTATTGCACTTCATTATCTAAATTGAACATATTAAAAAGTTGCTCTGCTTTGCGCAGGCAACTACGGTGTGGAATAGGAGAGCGTCTATATTGTTATATTATCAAGTTAAGAAACCTATTTAATTTTGGTTGTCAGTCTTGATCTCTTGATTAATTTTTATTAGTATTGGATTCTTAATCTCTTATTTATACAAAATTTTAAAAATATTTTTTATTAATTTCGCAAAATACGTGACATTATAGTGTAATACATGACTTTTTCATATATTATACGACAGTATCATATAAGACATATTTGACATATTTTTATCATGTATCAGTTTTGAGCAATATATAATACTTTAATATAATATAAGGTAACATCATGCAGTATATGATGTAAAAAATATAAAAGCTTATTTGATAGGCATATTTACTGTAGTATTTTCGGTTTGTTCAAAAGCAAGTGTTACTTGTACTTTAATTTGATCAAAAGCAAGTATAACTTATTCTTTAACTTTATCAAAGAAAATTGAAAAAAAAAAAAGTAAAAATTGTGTTTTATGTTTATAGTACGCGCTGATGGGTTCCATATCTACTTTTTTCTTCCTAACATCCATTAAATACACCTTTTTGTGGGTGTACTCTATTTCTTTTAAAATTGCACATAATTTTTATTTGTTGTGATTCTTAATTAATGTAGAATTTTTAAAAGCATTTTATTCATGCTTATTATTATAAAAATAACACCGTTTTAACATGTTAACATAAAAATTTGCCTTTAGTCCGATTTAACCTCTTTTCTACTTACACTTCTTTTTGAAAAAATTGTAGACCTTTTTATGTTTGTCACATCAATTTTCAGTTATTATTATCTTGTTTTATAAAATATGCATTTATTTTTTGAAAAATAATTACATACATTTAACAGCTAGCATATACAAAAGTTGGTAAATCATGATCCATCTTCTTTTACCTATGTAATGAAAAGACTTAATTAGCTAAGTAGCAGCAGATGCACAAAAAACATTCCTCGTTATTTTCTTCCAAATATTACCATGGTTGCCGCCACCGCCGCCACCGTTATTATTGCCGCTGCCTACACCGCCGCCCGCGGCTGTTTCAACTCCTCTTGGTTCAAATTGAACCGGTGGTATCACCTTGAATTTTTGTGTAGCAAAATTGTCGCGGCTGCTGTTTTTAGAACTCAAGGTCTCCTCCTCAATACTACACCTGGTGACTGCTCTTCTGAGATAAAAGCAACGACAAAAACATGCCATTTCTTCAAAACTGAACTCTAAACTCTCTCAATAGCTAGATTCGATGGGGTGCTATATATATATATATATGCTCTTTTGTAATTTATTTTCTCTTCCTTTTAATTAAGCGTATCTCCCACAAGTTATCAAGTCAAAATTTTGATTGAATTACTTCTTTTAACCAAATATTTGGACGCTGCTGGTTTGTAGATAGAGCAATTATCTTTCAATATTTGCTATCGTAGAAATTTGGACTATGCCATAATAAAACTTGATCTAAATGATCCTAGTATATGTCTCATGTAAATATAAATAGATTTCTGATTGTATATTAAATATCAGTGATTAAAAAAAAATTAGATTTAATGCTGAACTGACATGTGCTCAACTCTTCGTAATTTTCTACCACACGTGCATGTATAACAACATACAATTAAGATTTAATTAATTGTATATTTTTATAAAATAACTATGAATTATATATTTCTAAAAGGTTAAAAAAAATGTTCGCTCAGCACTCAATTTAAATAAACAAAAAAAAAAAAGAAAACAAATATTTGGACTGTTGGTTCTTTCTACTATTAAAACTTATGATACTTGAAGCCTGCCATCTAGAATTAGAATAAATAAATCAAAATCAGTCATTAATTATGTTTTTACAAGTGATACAGGTAAGATTAGGAATCAATTTACTATTTGTTTTCAAAGAACTGAGAAATTAACAAATCATAATGTCACCTCAAGCTCTTATTTAAAATTAGAGCAACTTGAGATGGTTCCCACGTATGTATGGTAGACTACCTAATTCCCCTTCATTGAATTCAATATGATTGAGAATAGGGAGCAAGAAATTTGAAGAACTCTCATTTATATGTGTTCAAACCATATGTATACAAACACGATCACTCATTCATGTTAATTGTAAACAAAATAAACTACTATCGTTTATCGCAACTCTTTGTCTCTTCAATATTTTTGAGAAGAATAACAAGCAAACACAAATGACTGAATGTACAATAAAATTGATCAACTAACTATACTACAAATAAGAAAAGATACAAAAATATAGAGTCAGTTTTAGGTTCGGAATTAAAATCAGATACAAATTAATAATATTGTAAACTATTTTTTCACAATTTTACAATATTGTAAAAATTTGTGTACAAAGTTGTCAAATCAACAACACATACATGATCATAAATAACACCAGTATCCAAAAACAACCATTGAGTACCAAAAACACCTGCGCTTGAAAAATTAAAAAAATGAAATCTCAAGTATGGTAACACAAGTATTGTTACCAGGTTACCTGACCCAAAACTTTTTAGTAATCATCTTTTTTACTCTTACCCATTTCTCATAATCTTTCATCATCCATATTTCCATGTCAACCATACAATATGAAAAATTGACTATTTTCGCTAGGATCCGATTTCGCATTGGATTCAGTTTAAATCTTATTCGAACAAATAAATTTATATTTAAGAAAAGCTTATACTAAGCTTGAGTTTAAATATGTTTTTTTGATGTTTAGGGCAGATGGTTTAACCGAGGTACACTAGGTGATAAGCTAAAATAATATGGATAATGAGCTGAGGTGGTCATATAAAAAATAATAGGAAGAGCTCAGTGGAGCTCTGTGGTAGTTGATACCGAGGGGGCTAATATGTGATTAGGAATAGCTCAGGTGTATGGGGTACAACATAGGTGGTCTCACAAAATACCTAGAGTAACCGAGATAACTCAGATAGACTCATGTGTCAAACATAATCTCGACCTAAATTGATAATATAGTAAAATAAATATAAATATAAAGAACACACAATATTTATGTGGTCCGGCCTTTGGCCTACATTCACTGGAGCAAGTCATCACCAATCCACTATAGAAATGAGAGGTTACGTAAGATTTTACATTATCCAAGATAAATAACATAAGCTAGATAGCTATATAGAGATGATTGGTATTGATAAAGATGAAGATGATGAGCAAAGATATGGAAAGTGATAATATGGTGGAGAAGATGATGATGATGGAGAATAGATTGGCCTTCCAAAAATGGAGAAGTGAGTAATGACCTAAAAGATGAAGAGAGAGAAAGGGAGAGAGAGACAGTGTGTATGAGAGAAGAGGAGAGGAGAGCCCCTCAAAAATGGGTGAATAAGACATTAATTTAGTGGAGGCTAGCGATAAGGACTAAGGAGAGCCCATAAAAGTTAGGCTCGATGTCATTCTTAGGTTAGAAAGAAATAATATTTTAGGACTATATGTCATACTTAGAGAAAAAAGACAAAAATATTTCTTTTATACTAGGTTTATTATTTCTCATAAATATCTTGATGTGTCCAACCTTGACACTTGATTTTCTAAGCCCAACCAATGTGGTAAATTCTTTTAAATGGTATCTTTATATATCTCCAAGTACCATGCCCATTGTGCCTTTGTGATTATCCACGTGTCATTCATTTATTGGTCTAAAAATATCATTTTAAATTTTCCCCTAAACAGAGCATACCCAAAAATGCCATCTAATCAATCAATAAGTCATTTTTATGCCCTTTAGGTAATATTTTTTTGGTCCAAAAAATATGTTATCTTAGGATTCATTTTCTTGAAGTCGAACAATATTGTCCTACTCTCGCTCTCATAATCCCCCCCCCCCCCCCCCCCACCACACACACAAACAATCCAGTGCATGTATCCATCATGTGCAGTCACTCCATTTCCACTTGGATAATAACAAAAATGACCAAACAGAAACATTTAAAGTTGAAAGATAGAAGAAACACAGGTTTTTGAATCATGAAGTTTATTGAACAATTCCGAATTAACAAAGCTAGGGTTTTAGGCCCTTTAAATAATAACCCCAAATATTGTGAATTTATTAGAATGGGAAAATATGAAATATTATTTTATAATAAAATTCTCCTAATTTAAATAAGAAAAGTAAAAAAAAAATGGTGTCCAAGTACGATATTTAGGGAAAAAAAGATTAAAAAAAATCCCAAAAGAAATAGGAAAAATAAAAAAATTTAAAACTGAAAAACAACCATTAAAGAAAAGAAATTTTCAGCTAAACCACGGGACAAAACTGCATAAGTTTTGCAATTGTATATTAAACGCCGAAAGTAGACACCTATAACCTAAGTTATATCCTCCGGAAGGTATCATACTGGTAACACGCAACCATCCTACGTAAGAAAAGAATATGATGATGATGGGGAGGCAACTCGCCATGCTCGTGTACCCAAAGTGGAATGAACTTCAGAAATATTATCCTACTTCTTCAAAGTTTTTTACGGGTCTTTTAACTTTTCAAAGTGGAAAGATCGACGCCTTGCAACCAACTGAACAGTAACTTGGTAAAAGCCGAATGGCAAAGATCAATGACAATGCCACTGTGTACTTGTCGGTTGTCATATTCTGGATATCAGTTTAAATTAATGGCAACAACGAAGGTATAGAAATCGGTGTGTTTTCTTTTTTATTTTATTTATTTCATCTCAGTTAATTACTTGCTAAATAATATCGTCGTTATTCTCTTCTTCACAGACTAGGCTCGGTGACCAAATAATTTTGTAAATTTCCAAGCTTCTAGTCAATTTAAAAATTAGTTTTGAGCATGTTTCAATAGTAATAAAACTTATTGGCAACAATTTAATATACTGCCTATTTCTTGGTGAATAAGATAGTTTGAGTAAGATAATAATATACATGGGTGATTTTTCTTTTCATAATGATATTACTAAGGAACGACCGCAAAAACAGAAAGTAATCTTGTTAAGGGTCATGAGAAGTAATTTAAAATTAGAATAATATTATGGCATATGAATATATGCGTCAGGATGTCGATAGAATTTACACCTATAAATTGAACCAAAGAAACAAAAAATGTGTGTGTGTGTGTGTTTAGTAATGAAAAGCCATTATGTAGCTAAGTAGTAGCAGAAGCACAGAAAATATTCCTCGTTACCTTCTTCCAAATATTATTATGGCTACTGCTACTGCTACTGCCACCGTTATTGCCGCTGCCTACGGCGTCCGCGATTGTTTCTTCTTCTGGTGGTTGAAATTGAACTGGTGGTATCACGGCATTACCTTGAATTTATGGGTGGCAACACTGTCGCGGCGACTTTTTGCATCACCGAAGGTCTCATCAGAAGCCTTTCTTCTGCGATGGAAGCACCAACATAGACATGCATTTCTTCAGTTCTCTCAATAGCTAAGGCTTAATTTGGGTCCAGCTGCTCTGCTCTTTTTATGTTCCCACGACTGACCTGAAGTCAAAATCTTGATTAACAAAGTACTTGTTTGACAAATGAAAATTTTTGGACAGCTGGCTGTACTCTGTGTTATTAAAGTTTATCATACGTAATTAGAATTTAAAAATAAGTACATTAGTTATATGTTCTTTACAACCAAGCCAAGCAAGATTAGAATTCAGTTTACTATTTGCTTTCAAAAAAATTAGAAATTAACAAATAAAAAGGAATATTCATAAGGTTGCCAAGCTTAGACTTGATTAACATAAAACCAATTAGCTTTGAGAAGGCCAGTTACCCACAATAGTAGATTACCTAATTCCCTAACATAAGGTTACATTGGGCACGCATGATTATATTGGACTAAATATTATGATTGAACTAGATTAATTTGAATTAGATTAAGTTGGATTATACAATATTGTATTATGTTTGGAATAATATCAGATTGGACAATATAAATTATATTTCCATATAAAAAAATATTTATCAATAGTTAAGAGTAATAATTAAAATTAATTTAAAGGTAATTAATAAGAACATTAAATAGTTATTGGGTAGTCATAAATATAATAAACACATATAAATTAATAAAATCATTTAATTATTTAATTAATTTTTATCAGATATTTTAGATTTATTTTATTTTATCTAAAAGTTAGCAAATAATATCTATAAAATTAATTAATGACTGGTATTATTAATTTTCATGATTATTTTTAATACTACATTAGTGATTATTAAATTTAATGCAAGTAATAAATTATTAAATAGTTAATTTTATTGAAGTAAAAGTACCAATTTAATTAGACTATAAAAATAAAATAAAAAATAAATTTCAAGTAAATCATGAATAAAATAAATAAATAATTAATTAAATTTTAAGTGATAAATAAAAAATGGTGTTATATATAAAAAAATATTTCAAATGAATAATTTTTTCTCTTATTCTAATCCCATCTAAACCCACTTATATATTGAGATTGTTAATCCCATGATTTAAGGACTAAATTTAAATTTAGTTCTCCCTAATCCAATCCAAGCAAAGTTGCCAAACATAGGATAAGATATTTAATCCCAAACTTAATCTAATCACACACTTAATCCTAACTACCAAACATGATCTTATGGCATTAATTAATTGAATTCAAATATGTGCATGGTGAACCAATAAATTTGAATATTCTAGTAAACTGATTGAGGAATTTTTTTTTTAAAAAAGAACAAACTAAATTTGTGAAATAAATTACGTGTATTTTAGATAATTTAACTCTTTAAATAAGCTCTACAATCTCTACTCTCAAAAGTTAAAATTTACACTTTGACTAGTAAAAACAAAACAACTTATTTAATTTCAAAAAACTCTATTCAAAATACAATAAAACAATATCGAAATAAGTGATATCAGACATGCACTTTAGAAGATAACTCTTGTACACGTTCTAAATTGAGCAGAGCTAATTTTGCCGGAATATAATATAAATCTTGCAAAATATTGTGAGATAAGGATGCCTTCGGGTTTCTGGTCTCTAGAGGAGGATAAATCATTATTAGTCTATATTTCTTTCGATTTCGAAAAGGGAAAATGATTTATACACCCCTAACGTTTAGTGAAAGAGCCACAAAAGTTCCCAATATTTTTAAAAAGACATCTACACCCCCATTTGTTAACGGAATCGGTTACTTTAAATCATTAAAAGGTTAATATTGTAATTGTGTACTAAGAACAAATAAATTTACCTAAAAACCCTCCTCCCCTTTTGAAATATTACGAACCAAAACGAATTCACAAACCCTTACACACACACACACACGAGCGCGCGCACACACTTAACATACATTGTTCCGACGCTTTCTTCTCCTCACGCTGCTGGTGCTGCTGCTTGCGTCGCCACATGTTGCTGGTGCTTCGTGCATCCTCGGTGTCGATGTCTACTACTGCTCGTGCATCGTCAAATCGAAACCACCGCTGCAAAATCTAGCCGAGACAACCAAATCGAGACCATTTCCATTTCTCGTCGACCAAGGCGTCCATTAAGGTCCGAAGGAATTGCCCAACAAAAGCCAGCCAAGACGCTGCCATTTCGCTGCTGAAATCGTTGGAAACTGCCAAAAATCGTGCGACACTGCTGCTGTCCATTCACCAGATTCTGCCGCGCGTTGGCCGACACCACCACCATTAAACAACTCCTCTCTACCAGCACCATCTTCGTAATGTTTACTAGTACCAATTTGATGCAGTGTTATGATATAAGGATTTTTTGTTATGTTTACTGGAATGGTGATTTTTCACGTCCATTGGATATGCTAATTAATAATATTAAGATTTAGTGATTATTGTTGTAACCAATTTATTTATTTATTTTTTTGTTGTTGTTAATCATGGAAGTTTAAATGATTGAACATGTCAGTGAAGAATTGTGCTATTTTTATGACATCAATAATCTTTGTAGCATGAAATGAAATGAAGTTTTGTTAAATTTTTAGGTACAGATAATGCATAAGATAATGAATTATGGATTATTCTTGAATAATGGATTAAATTTATTTGGTTTTAGGAGAAAATTAGGCCAAAATTTAGTGATTTTAACCATTATAAATTAAGGTATTCGTAATTTTTTCAACAATCTATGGGTAAATTGGACAATTAACAATTATTTTTTGATGACACGTCCAAGTTAATATGTTGACTTATAAGCTAGAGGGAGATAATAGGAATTACATGTTGAAATTATAATTTCAGTTAAAATAAACAGATTCCATTAATAAATAGGGGTGCAGATGTTTTTTCAAAACGCTAAGAAATTTTGTGTCCCTTTCACTGAACGTTGGGGGTGTATCAGTCATTTTTCCTTTCGAAAATCTCCTCTTAGATTAAATGACATTAATGACTCAAAATTTGTGTTAAAACTTGAAGATAAAGTTGAGCGTTCTAGTTCTCCCTTCGATTATTCTCATCTTATTAGTCACCAGGAGTGAAGTCGTTCTAAAGATCGAAAATTTTGCAGATGTCCTCGAGAGTCTTCACTTTGATCAAGTCAGCAATAGTTTGGAATGTCAAGCCCAGGACGCTCTTGTATTGAGATAGCTCGCTGCCATCATTAAATCATAGTTCATAGAGGGTATTCGAATTAACTTTCATGAACTCAAGGTCCCACGTCTTAAGATCATCATCATCATCGTCACCATCCCCTGCTCTTGCCTCCACTTGCTTCTTGCATTACTCGATAACCTTCGAGAAAACCGTGCTCTCGACGTGCGACAGTGGGATCGTGGTGGTGTTGTGGGCGCATTCGTCCGTGATCTCGACCGCATTCTTGATAGTTTGCAGCACCAGCACCACCGTATATATTCCACTTCAAACGTCTTGCCGTCCGAATTCTTTAGAGTTATCATCTTCTTATATTTTCTATTCGACGTTAGTTATAAATAAAAATAAACTTTATATTATAATAAATTATAATTTTGTAAATTAACTTGCCCCACATAGTGATAATTATCTATATATTAAAAAAATGTTTTATTACATTAAAAGTTTGCGATAGGATAATATATATATATATATATATATATCTTAAAGTTGTTTAGAACAGTAATTTATAGAATATACACTATTTTTTAAGTTTGTATTGAGAGAAAAATATTAAAGGGAATGCAAACGTTTAGACTTATAAGACGGCTTTATATAATATTGTTGAAACTACGTATGTCTTTTTCTATTTATGTACATTATTATTGTAGTACATACCTTATGTTCACATCACTTGCAATAAGAAAATTTTGTCAAAACATTAATTTTGTAACAACACGATCAATGAAAAATCTAAGAAATAATGTTTTAACAAACGAAAAAGATAAATTAATTTGATCCTAATAATGTTACTATAAATTGATTTTATCGTTCTTCTAATTGTGATCTGGTGCTAACATAAAATCAGCTGAGAATCAAATCCTTCTCCGCCATCATAAGGTCACACCATTCAACAGCCAATCAATGATCAACATGTGGAATATATAAACATATTCCTTAGTTTATATAAAAAATTCTATGGAAAGATGATTAATTTTAATAATATGGATTTGTCTTTTATAAATTAAACTGGCGGTGTTTTAGGAAATTAAATTCGAAAGGGTGTGATAAAGATATTGGAGGGGGTGTTAAAAGCCCCATTCACTACATAGAAGCGGCCAACTCCACATCTGCAGAGTGGTGAGCCTAAGACCAAATAATAAAGGTAATCACGCAGCCCAATCACGATAAAAGTGAAAAGGCCAAGTTGGGTGCTAAAGCCCAATTTGATAGACTGGAGTAATTAATGCCCCGCAACCCACTGAGAGGCAATTTGGCCGCTAAAATCTAAAATGCTACTGTCTTTGCAAGCAACTTCGCCATCTGGACAGATCAATACCCGCAAAATAGCACGTGGTTATATGCTGGCAATACAACTTGCAGGTTGCAGCCGCAGAAGGAAGAAAGAACTCATCAACTCTCTACACGATAGAGAAATTGCAACCGTGGCCATTTCATCAAACATTTTTTTGGCATTGGTCAAACGCGGATGCCAGCATGGACAAAGTCAAAAAATTGTCTTTAAAATGGGCAATTCTAATGATATAACTTTTAATAAAAATAATCATTTTATTAAATATTACATAACTCAAGATAAATAGTGTGTGAGATGAATATGACTACAAAAACCCATAACTCGGGCACCTTCACATGAGTAGGTTTTGTTAACTTCTATTAACTTTTTAACTTTGACATAGTGTTTTGACCACTAAGTACGGCATCTTAGAAGTATCATGATCCTGATCGTGTAAGATAGATTAAGACGGTATTTATTTTTTTGTCTGAAATCTAAATAGGTCTGAATTAATTTGAATATTGAATAGAGCTGAATGTCTGAATCTGAATGATAGGTTTGTTTTTTCTGTCTGAACCGCTAAAAATAAATATTAAGTTGTTTATTTTTTTTAATTTAAAAAACCTGAAAGTTAATATTTTTACTTTTATACCCTTACCAATTATAAATGTTAAACAAATAATAAACATCTCAAAGAATATAAACATGATAATATATTATAATAACATAAATCACATTCAATTGAATACAACTCTTTAATATTCTATATTATATATGTTGATCAATTTTATTATAGTTTATGATATTTTTATATGAAAAATAATTATAAAAAATTATGAAGATAAATATGCTAATTTGAAGAAAATAAAAATATAAAAATAACAATTGTTTGCCGTTATATATTATCGCAAGTTATATAGAGATGGATAATAATGCTAATTATTAAATTTTATTTAGATAAAGATAAAAATTAATTAATTAATTAAACAGGGATATCTTCGAGAATATCTTTTAATGATATCATTCAAACTTTTTATATTAAACAAAAAGCTAAAATAATTAACTTAATGGTTGAAAAGTTTCATTAAGTTAAAAAAAACAGACAGACTTAATGACTTAATTGATTAAAATTAAGTTAAAAAAATAAACGGCTCCCAAGTTTGATTCTTAGCAAGATAAAAAATTAATATCCTAATGTGGTTTCTTTTCTCTCTTTCTTTTTTTTTTCTTTTTTAATAAGATACAATACAACTAATATATTTACAATTAACATTCAATGGGCGTTGGTGTGAGTTAAGATAAGAGAAGAGAATAGTATTTTACAAAACAATTAAAGAAGAATAATAGTCTTTAATACTTTACTTAAAATGATTTGAAAATTTCTTATGTAATAACATAAGAAAATTTGTTGCATTCTAATATTTTAACCCAAAAAAAAAAAAAACAAATAAAACTTCAAACGAGGCAAACGTTAGCTTTATTCTTTTATGTGACTACAAATCTTTATAATTAATTAAAGAGATACAATTGACATGGCAAGAACTTTATTCAATTTTTTTTTTTTTTATGGCTCGCCGCTACGGACTTGTTTTTGCATCAATTTTATTCAATCTAAAATCAAATTTAGTACTAAAAATACTTAATCGAAGTAACATTGACTTCACCCATTTTCGCCCATCACACTGCGAAAAAAAATCCGTCTCGTGTAAGTAAAAGACTCCAAAAAGTGAAAGTGAAAGTGAAAGATATCAAAGGTCGATTCCTAAAAAGTTATATATATATATTGTCAAATAAATTGGGGTCCCACATTTAGATGCCAGAAAAAGACCCGCATGACGTTAACCATCAGGGTGATGGAGAATCAATCTCCAGTCTCCACCGTGTACTTAAAAATTCACCGTGTGGCCTTCCGCGTCTGATATGGAACGGTCCAACTTGGCGTAACAATTACTTGAAAAAAAATAACTAAATAAAAATAACTTAGCCTCAGCGTAACTTGTCCGGCTTCCAGAAGATACTCGTCCTCAAGAGTTAAGCCACTAAAAAAAAATAATAATAATAAATAAATAAATAACCATAAAACAAAAAGCAAAACCAAAACCGTTTATTCAACGCGTAATTAGGAGAAAAAGAGAGAGATCGTTTTGTTTGTTTAATGTTTGGGCGGAATTATTAAAATAATAATAATAATAATAATAATAATAAATTAAGTAAAATTTAATTGACAAGCAGAGAAAGAAAGTGTTGGGAATCTTCAGTCAGGGCCGGGAACCCTCCCCCTCAAAAGAGAAAAAAAAAAGTTTCCTTTTCGTGGAGGCGCCTTCCTTCATAAAAGGAGAAACCCTGCTTTCCTTTCATTACCAAAACTCCTTTGCCTTCCTCTCTGTCTCTTCAAAATCCCAATTACAAAAGAAAAAATAAAAACAACTTCTTACATATTTCCTTTCTAATCATCCCTTTTTGAAAAATCAATCAATTTCAGCAAATTCCTCAAAATATTGTTTACAGGTAATGATAAATTTTGATGTAAATTTTTTGTATTAGTTTCTCATAAATAGATTTTTGCATTAACTTGATATCAAATATTTCGAAATCTTATAAATTTTTATATTAGTTTGCAAGATTTCAATGTAATTGATTTGAAATGGAAAATTTTGTTGATAAGCTTGACGATGGCGGAGGAGCACAGATGTCCAGCACCGCGTTTGTGCGCGAACAACTGCGGATTTTTCGGGAGTCCAACAACTCAAAATCTCTGCTCCAAATGTTTTCGCGATCTCCAGTTGCAAGCACAACGATCCTCCTCGGCCAAACACGCCCTTAACCAAACCCTGATTTCGTCGTCGTCACCGTCGGTTGATTTGTCTTTGGGAGAGAAACCGGCAACGGATGTGGAGGTGGTGGCAGAGGCGGAGAACCGGGCGCCTCAAGTGGCGGCTCCGGTGCAGCAGGCTGCGGCGAATAGGTGCGTGACTTGCAGGAGGCGCGTGGGGCTCACGGGGTTCAATTGCAGGTGCGGGTCGGTGTTCTGTGGGACCCACAGGTACCCGGAGCAACACGCTTGTTCATTTGATTTCAAAGAGATGGGTAAAGAGCAGATTGCGAAGGCAAATCCCGTTGTTAAGGCTGAGAAGCTTCAAAAGATATGATGAATGAATCCAATGAATGATTCCTCTCTCTGTCGTTTGATTTGTAATTTGGCATTTCACGGCATCGTTTAGTGTTGGACGCCGCCATGATGGTTGGGCGGGTGGGCCGGGCCGGGCCGGGCCGGGCTTAGCAGTATTATTATGTGGTGTATGTAAATTCGATGATAATTTGAAAGTTTTTAACTATAATTATACTTTTCTCTTGAAAAAAAAAATCCTGCATTTAGAAATTTAATTCCATAATTGGTGGTTGCTGACTTGGAGTTCGGTGGTAGGCGTTATAAATATGATTGAAATATTTAATTAAATATATGAAAATGATAAGTCAATATAATACGGTGGAATTGTCCATTATTAAATAAATAAAAGTTAATAGATGATATTTTCGCATTACTCCTTTTTTTTTTTCTTTTTTAGGAGAAAGTAAAGCTCTCCATTGAATAAACTTTGAAAGCAGCAACGTAATTTGAACTAGAAAATCTTCCAGCCGTATAACAGGGTTCTCATACAAAGCTACCTTGGCTAGGGAGTGGGCAATAGCATTGCGTGGAACGAATTGAATTGATGACATGATCTGGTTCTTTAAGCTTGCTTGAATCTCTTCAATCGTCCAGAATATTTCAGTCATGTTACCCTTCTTGTTCAACGAGAGTTCCACCACTTCTGTTGAATCTGACTCAATGATGATAGGCACACGCTAACAGCACTGCTTCAGCCTCCGTACATGCCACGTCTCCTTTATAGCCAATCCTCTAAACTGCTACAGCTATGATCTTGCCACTTGAATTTCTGATCACTACCACCAAACTAGCCTTCCGAGTCTGACATTTGAATAGCAGCATCCACATCTACCTTGAACCAACCATTTGGGCTGAATTGGCATGGTTGGATCATTTGGACTTTTAATTCTCCGATAGGACTCCACAATTGCTGTTGCTCTTGCAGCTGTTATTTGGGGATCATCTTGCTTACCTTCAATGACTGAGCGATTTCTCACAAACCAGACAGCCCAACAGACTGCAATTATCAGTCCCAAATCATTCTTCTTCCTTTCAAAGCTAATTCTTGAAGCACACTCAACATGTCTTAGTGAGCCATTAGCTTCACAACCTCACAAAATTCTGTCACTTCCAAACTTTTCGAGCAGCCTTGCAATCCACCAAGGCATCCAAAACATCTTCACTTCTGCAACAGCATCTTTGGCAAATAGGATTCACCACTTTTTTCTTCCGGAGGTTGTCAGCTGTTGGTAACAAATTTTGGGCAGCCCTCCACATAGAAACTTTAATTTTTTTCTGGGATCTCATTTGACCAAATAACTTTCCATTGTGTTTTGGTATCATTAGAACAGCCAGGATTATCTGGATACTTTTGCTTAACAGCCAATTGATAACCACTTTTAATAGAATAAATTCCATGCCTGTTGTGACATCAGATCAGTAAGTCTTTCTGAGGGGTTTTCGGAAGTGGAATTCTTACAATTCTCTCCGAGCAATCATGTCTTCCTTCCACTGGTTTCTCTCTTCAATGAAATCAGCCACAACAGCATCAGTAGATAAGTTTGAGAGAGATATCGAATTGAGAAGCTCAACTTTCTTCATCCAATTCCTGCTGAAGACTGAAATTTGATTCCCATTACCTATGCTCCACCTTAATTCCTCATGAAGCAGTTGTCTACCCCATAAAATACTTCTCCAAACAAAAGAGGGATTTGCACCAGCTTAGCCGCCATAAGACCAGTGTGCTTGAAATATTTAGCTTTTAGAGTTTTAGCCATTAAAGAATTCGGATTGTGCAGAATTCTCCACCCCTGTTTTGCAACAAGGGCTTGATTGAACCCTGAGAAGTCCTAAATCCCAAACCACCTCTTATCGTAGCATGACACAGCCTTTCCCATCTTGCCCAGTGTATACTTCTATGAGTTTCAGAGGATCCCCACCAAAATCTTGCTCTTGCCTTTTCAATGTTATCACAGAGGCCTTGAGGGATTTTGAACACACTCATTGCGTGTGCAGGCACCGCTTGCGCCACAGCTTTGATGAGAACTTCCTTTTCCCTGCTGGAGAAGCTCTTGTTTTGCCAACTGGAGAGCTTGCTTAAAACTCTCAACTTTAGGTCATTAAAAAAGCTGATCTTTTTCCTCTCCACCATGGATGATAAGCCCAAATATTTCTCCTGTTAGAAAACAATTTTCAGTCCAAAAATGTTCCTGATTTCCTCCATTTGACATTGGCTTATACTGGAGCTAAAAAAAATGGAGGATTTATCATAGCTGAACACCTGCCCTGAAGCTGCTGCATAACAGTCAAAGACGTCCTTCAACTTTCTACTATCAGCGGTGGAAGCCTTTTAGAATACTAGGCTGTCATCTGTAAATAGAAGGTGAGTGACTGAAAGATTTCTACTAAACCTCAGGCCATGTATAAGGTTCTGGTTTTCTGCTTGCTCCAGCATATCTGAAAAGACTTCTATACACACAATGAAAAGGTAAGGGGAAAGATGGCATCCTTGTCTCAATCCTCTTTGGGAATGGATGAGACCTTTGGCTAATCCATTAATTAGAAAAGCTTGTTGTAGAGATACAATTCATGATTAAATTCACCCATTTTACAGAAAATCCCAGTTTTTGCATGGTACATTTGGCAAAATTCCACTCAACTCTATCATAGGCTTTACTGATATCTAATTTCAGAGCTACTAGACCCTTTCTTTTACCTCTATTTTGTCAAATCTTGTTCAGGCACTCATATCCTAGGATAACACTGTCAGTAATGAGCCTATTGGGAACAAAAGCACTTTGAGAGGGGGATATAATGTCATTCAAATTATGTTTAAGTCTATTAGACATTGTTTTTGCTATAATTCTATAAATAACATTGCATAGGCTAATTGGTCTGAAATCAATCACTTTCCTGGGCTTTTGTACTTCTGGAATTAGAGCAATGTAAGTATGATTAAGTGGTGCTAGGTTACCTCCCTCGTTCAAGATATGTAGGCATGTTGTGACAACACCTTCCTTCACTGAACTCCAATGTTTTTTAAAAAAGGCTGCTGGAAATCCATCTGGGCCTGGAGCTTTCTTGGGGCACATTTGGGCTAGGGCATCTGCTATTTCCTCTTCTATAAACAGTGGATCCATGTAATTTGCCATCTTTCCTGTAACCTTGGCTGGCAGCTCAGATAAAGCTGCATTCATTTGCGTCAAAGCAAGGTTTGTTGTGGTAAACATTTTTGTGAAATACTCGCAAATTCTGTTCTTTTTCCTTCTTGCAGAAGCTTTTGAGTGAAAAAACTTCGCATTTTCATCCCCCTTTCTCAGCCAATCTAGACTTGATCTTTGCTTCCAGTAAATTTTCTCATCTAGGAGGATACTATCAATCCGATTTTCTGTTTTTCAAATCTCATCTCCACTGTCAAAATTGCTATACCCATTTGTTTTATCTCTTTCAGCTTGCTAATCAGCTGCTCCAAATTCCTTCCCCTTACCTCAAATTCGTTTCCGCTCCAAATCTTCAACTCAGCGAGGGACATCTTTGATATCTTCTTAAACATTTCAACCGGATTGCAACTGTTCCAACAACACATCTCCATCCACTCATGCTTAATATATCGTCTACCTTTTCTTCTCTCTAAAACCTCCATCAAGATTGGAATATGGTCTGAACTCCAAGAAATCAAGTTCAGGGCTGCCTTCTCTTGGAAATAGCTTCTCCAACTGTTATTACACAAAAATCTGTCAAGCGTCTCCTCAATAATGTAAGGTCCAAATCTCCCATTTGACCATGTGAATGGGTGCCCTGTGCTTCCCAAGTCCATCAAATCACTATCCCTAATGGCTTCCCTGAAATCATTCACCAGATTTGACCTCCTCTCTCTTCCCACTATTTTTTCATTTAGGTCCAGCACCTCATGGAAATCACCAAAGCACAACCATGGTAGTGAGGATAGAGCAGCTAACCTTCTCAATAGCTCCCAAGTATGTTTTTTCTGGTTTGATTCCACATGGCCATACACTGCCGTACATCTCCAGTAGCTTTCATTTTCACTGTGAACAACTGCATCCATATGGTATTTGCTGTAGAATTTTATTTTCACAGTTGTCTCAGAATTCCACAACATTACCAAACCACCTCCCGATCCTTCTCTACTGACTGCAAATCAGTTCTGCAAGTGTAATCTATTTGCTTTCTCTTGCATTTGCTTAGCCGTCATATTTGTTTCACAGAGAAATAAGAGTCTGCACGGAACGTTCGGTCTTTCTCCAGCCCCCGAAGGTTTCAGCTTAAAAGTTTCATTCTCGAAACTATCTCCTCAACTTCCAATTCAATTTACGCTGAAAAATCATTTGATTTTTGCTGACAGGCCATATCTACTGTGGCCTCCATTGGTTCTATCTCTCCCCGCTTGAAATTTCGTGCTTTTTGTGTAACAAAAGACTTTGTTTGTTAGGTTCCCGCCCAGAGTTTCTGCTCTCATGATCACATCCCAATGTGCTTTACCATTATCAGCTACATTTTTATGCTCATTGCATCGATATATTTTGTAGCCCATTGCATTAATTGCATCTCAACCACCATCTGGAGCCTGGATCTTGCCCATAGCTCCACTCAATCTATTCATACCCGAATCCAAATGGTGTCGGTTGATCCATCATCACTACCCGATTCAACAGATTTGCCTTGCCCCTCCTCTGCCGTGACTCGGTTTTTTCCATTTTTTGCTGGGATTGAAGAGTTTGTATGTGGTTTGCTTGATTCTGAATCCCATCTTTCTTTCTTTCTACTTTATTTCGATCCTTCGTAATGGTAATTGCTTTGAGCCAAGGACCATAGGCCAGTTCATCCTTGAATTGAGATTTATAGTGGGCACATTCTCTGTACTGGTGCCCTATTCGCCCACAGCAAAAACAAAAGTCAACCAGTCGTTCATAATCACACGGGTGGGGATGTCTTCTTTATCTTCCCCCTCTTGTTCTAGCTCAATTATCTTCTTCAGCAGTTTAGTGACGTCCACTGAAATTCTCAGTCTTAAAAATTGCCCAAAACATTCTCCTATTGCGTCAGTTTCTACTTCTTCAACCTTCCCAATCACCTCATCCGATACTGTTTACATCTCCTCAGTCGTACACATAATGGGAACATCATGAATTTGTACCCAAAAGGATGCAGAAATCTTGCTTTTTCGCATCCCCTATCCCGACTGGTTCAGTGAGCATAATAAGAGCTCTATCAAAATGCCAAGGGCCCCCGACCAGAATACTCCTTTTATCTGCCTCCTAGCCAAACTTGAACATGAAGATATTGAACATGAAGATATTGTCTCCGAGACTTTCTATCTTGACTTCTCTTGAAGTTTTCCACACCCTTTGCATTGCAATCTTCAAACCTTCAATACTAAATCCCCTTGCATGAAGCACTTTCCCTATCAAGCAGCCAACAACTATCTTTTCCCCCTTAGCTTTCATCTTGCTCTTGAAAGAAACTCTCCACTCTTCCTCTTCACTCAACCTTATAGCTCTGCACCTCTTTATTAACTCTTCTGGCTCCATCTGGTAAAAGCTGCTGCTCACAACAAGACCGGTTTTGTTTGGTAGCCCAACTCTCAACTATTCTGGTTCAAGACTCTACCAGCACTATCTGATCAAATCACTGCATAAAACTACCCAACAATAATTATCATCAATAAACTGGAAAAACCACCCACTCGGGGGTGACTTAAGAGTCATGACGGCTCTATTCTATCCTCTCATCTTTCTAAGTTTTCAGAGAAAACTCATAAAAGAAAGACACTTAATTCCGAGTAATATTTTTCCATTACTCTGCTACCACTATTCGCTAAGCTTTGCACTGCTTAGCGTCAATTCCCAGAATCTCTTATCTCATTTACCAACGACTCAAACGTTCAAGCAAGTAACTACTATCAAATACACACATACACACAACAAAAGCAATTTTTTTTTTTTTTTGATTCTTTTTAGGCTCTTGCCACTTTGGGAGCCCAAAATGAAATGCTAACGGTGTGTTGACTGGTCTCGTTTATTCCAAATTTGATTAATGATGCAGCGTGATAATAAAAGTGAAAAAATAAAATAACTCGCTACAAGAAAAAGGGTCTTTTGCGACGGTAATTTACTGTCGTGAGAGGTCTTTTACGTGGGTGATACGCGGTGTAGGGGTGATGTTAATAATCGCATCATTTTCTATTGAATAATGCTAAAAAGAGGGAAAGATGAGAGAAATGTAAGAGAATTTTATTATTTCTCTCTCCATTGAGCCGACTCTTTGTTTTTTATTTCAATACATTTTCTCTTATCCTTTTCTCATCTTTCTCTCTCTTTATCATTTTTCTTTTCTATTTGTAATTGGAAAATTACAGTCGTATGGCATTTTTTGCGACTGCAAACTAGTCGTGATAAAGTACGATGACTGTCGCGAGACTTTAGCCGAAGCAACTAAGTTACCAGCTACTATTATTCACCCATTTTCTTCCCAAATCTTGTTTTTTTTTTTCATTTTTTAAGCCAAAATATATATTAAAAATGTCATTTACATTCTTAATAGCATTCATATAATTTCAAAATGAAAAATGCTTGGTAGAGAGAATGTTGAAAAAAAGATGAAAGAAATAATAAAGAAATTGGTAGGTAGAAAGAGAAACAATTGAATTATCTCATTCTTCTCTCATATTTTTCTCCTCCTAACATTACTCTTTCAAAATATGAGATATACCATCGTTATCAATTCAACTTACAATTCAATGAATGAAAAGTAACAATTCCAAGGCTATCATAACAAGTTGTAAAATCAGTATTATAAACCAATTATCCAACAACATTGTCCATTACAATCCATACAAATCAATTATCAAAACCATCGAGTGAGCAAGCATGCTAGTTGTTACTCTCAAAATTAGTGCTTGTATTTTGATTCTTATGGTGAGAGCTTAATGCATCTGGAATCTGCAAACAAAAAGCAAATGAAATCAACAATCAATATTGATAAATTATCTCTACACTATAAGCTGATTAATTCTAAAGATAAGTGCTTGATATTAAATGAAAAATATTTACTCATTTGGCAGGTAATTATTAAAAACTTATCTACATTTAAAGTATTTACGTACCAAAATCAATCACTACTAACAAGTGCAGATTTTCGAAGAAGTAAATAAGTCCAATTCTCCTCACAATTGTTAGTTCTCAAAAGATACTTAATCCACCACTTCATTCTCTCTACTTCTTTCTCACACTTTGGTCCTTTTACCACCCCAACAATCTTACTTGAAATCCTATTTCACACTGACAAAACTTCAAGAAAAGAATAACTTCAACCCATATTAAAATTACTAAATAGAATGCAACTTCAATCTCATGCCTATGAAGTCTCAATCTTTGAAGCAAAACCCAAAAAATAAACTTATGCATAGGCAAGCATAAAAAAATAGCTAGAAATAGACTACTATATTAAAATCATACCAGCTCATTTGTGGATGATTGAATCTCAGTAGCAAAATCATCAAAATGGCTTCTCATAAATGAATGTATCTTAGCATACTTAGTCTGCAGATCACTATATTTGCGTTGACGGTCAGCATAATTGGTCAAAATGGCTTCCCCATCTCTCACAGCTTCTGTTTGTTGTTCCTCTGGTAAGTGAGATAGATGTTCATGAAATTGACTCTACAAACATTTAAACTTGATTAGAATATAAAATGTCTATTTGTTACCTCAATATCAAATAATATGAATATACTTGATATTTTTTTTTCTTACTTACAATTATTTCCTCACTTTCTAGATCACCTAGACTACCATTACATTTTGATCAAGTTTAAATAAAAATGCTTATTCGATCTGTCTTTTTCCCTTGCTTCTTCATCTAAAAGTAGATAATGCATTTACAGTATTAGAAGAATGAAAAATCAGACTCAAGCACACTTTAAATGTTTTTAAATGTAATGAAAATCATAACAATTTACAACATAGGATGTCACACTAAAATTGTAAACACACTATAAAGTATAAACAAAAAAACCCACGTCTGCATATTTGATTGGAAGACATAATACTAACCTGGTCTTTTTTATTGGCAAATGAAGTTCGACCAGTTACAGGAAGTGAATACACTTGTGAACGATTCATTTTATTTTTTTTGTCAGCGGTCCATAACTCAAAGAATATTTAGTTTTTATCTTTTGTTTTGGTGGATGCTAAGAATGAAACCATTTAAGAGTTATGCAAATTGATCACATACTTTAGATTCCTCAGTGCCTCAATAAGCTACCAATGTCTTCCACTGCTCTTCAACAATTCTAGGAGGAATGGATGCAAGGCGTTCTGCATCTGTCTTGCCATTATAATGCTCACTTTTCACTTGATATTTCAAATCCTTCCAAAGTTTTCCTGTGTTCTTTAGGCAATGATGTTTGTAGGCATCTGGAGCATCTGTATTTTCCTACGGATATCAATTGAAAAAAAATAAAATTGTATCATATCTCTATGAAGAAGAGCAAATAACTGAGACCAACAACAAAGCTGTAAAATATATTGCCAGATGGAATTTTAGCTTGATTTGTACATCACCAACATTCTACTGCCCTTCATATTCGATGCTTAAATCTTTTATGTCTCTCAAGGTTAAGGATACAGGATTACAAATCATACAGCTTGAAAGAGAATATTGAATCTTTTTTTTTTTAATTTAAGTTACAGTTCAGTATTCAAAATTCATTATACTCAGTTTAACCAATAATAATAACAACTTGGTCTAATCAATTATAAACATTCGGTGTTTATCTTAGCTGAGCATTAAAATAAAATAAGGCTCAGATCCAATGTACTGAACATCAAAACGAAAAAGAAACTCAAAATACATGAAATCTTAGCTGCATTTTACTCAATACTATATCGAATCAGTTCAACGAGGTTAAAATCATCACACGTTAGTGCAAATTCAGCTAATACTTTCACTCACAAGTAAAAGTTAAAAATCATCGATGAAAATGGAGCTGGATCTAGGCTAAATATTGCCATTGCGTGAACTTGAAATAGAGCAGTAATTAGTTAGCAAAGGAAAATAACGAGGATAAACTACAAAATAACCAGTAAAGTTCTCTTACCTGCATGTTGTAAATGAAGAAGCAATGGATCCTGTAGCAAATGAAGAACAAAGAGAGGATATGAATTAGACACCAATTTTTTTCTCAATTAGATTTTAAGAATTCAATTCGGCTTGGGTCTTTAACAGTTCCAACAATAACTTTTTCACATTTCAAAAATAACAAATAAATCTAGAAAGAAGGAGATATAAATTCTAATTAAATAAACTTACACAAAAGCATGAATCGGAGAAAGCTGTTAGGATCCTAGTCTTAGTTCTATATTATTTCCTTTTCTGTTAAGGATTAGTTACTATGTTATTATGTTATTATGAATTATTATTTCAGTAGGATTTCTTTGGCTCTATATACAGAATTGTTGTTTGATGAATAAAGCAGAATGATTGCTTCAAAACTCTCGTTTTCCTATCTGGTTATCTCTCCTCGTGATTCGACTCTTTAATTCCTTGCTTCTGAATTGCTAATCTGTGAGCAGCAGCTTATCATCTGGTATCAGAGCAAACTTTTCTCGAGCATAATGATTGTTAAAGAACTCGAAGAAAAGGTGGAGCAATTATCTCATCAATTCGATGAGAAAGTGAATGTCTTATCCAAACAGTCTAATGACCTCCAAGAATTAATTATGAGTCTCCGCGAACAAGTCATCCGATTTCAAGAAGATAGAAACAACAACCAACGGATACCAATCAATAGAAATAACAACCAACAGATACAAATCAATAATCAATAACCCGAACCTACAGGGCGTAATGGAGGAGCACTTGTGCAAGCCCGCGATATACAACTTCATTTTTCAGTTTCCAGCAGGGATGATCCGACAAGTTGGATTTTTCGTTGTGAACAATATCAACGATTGACTTTCTTTTTTGAGACAGACGTGTTGTCACTTGCTATCAGACACTTAGATGGTGATGCGATACCTTGGCACCACTGGTTGGGGCAAAACCATGGGTAATATGACTTGGGAACAATTCAAACGAGCTCTAGTTACTCGATTTGGAACATTCAGAGAAGGTGATGCAGTTGGGTTCATTACCAAACTACAAAAGACTGGGACTGTTATTGCCTATCAATGACAATTCGAAAGAGTGGCTGATAGAACTTGGAATTTACCAAAATCATTTTTCATCAGTTGTTTCCACTCAGGATTATGAGAGGATATTAAAGTTGGGGTGCGGATATTGAAGCTTGCAAGTCTCCTACAAACTTTTGAGTTTGCAGGATCCAAGAAGAATATACAACTGCTAATCGGAGGGTTCCACCTCGGCCTAATGTGAGCAGGCCATCACCACCACTCCTTAGTCCATCTCCCACAATAACTAAAACTGCAGGGACATCACAACCCTCTATATTAGGTCCACCCCTTCCAAGATTACCGCCGTTTCGACTTTATCAGTTGCCGAACAAGCTAAAAGGCGAGCAAAAGGATTGTGTTTCAATTGGGATGAACAATTTAAGCCAGGGCATCGATGTAAAGCTTCTCATCTCCTATTGCTAGATGTAGATATTGAAGATAAAGATGAACAAGCTGAGGTTTTGGAAACCCAAAATAGTAGAAGTCTCTTTAAAAGCTCTCACAAGAGCAACCCCACAAAACACCATGTGACTCAAAGGGAATTTAAAAAAACATGCAGTCACTACATTAATAGACTCTGGTTCCACTCACAATTTTTTGAATCCATCTTTGGCTAAGCAATGTGGGTGTCCTGTTACAGCTACAACTGATTTTCAAGTTATTGTAGCTGATGGTGGAGTGATCAGCAGCTTGGGAAAATGTTCTCGTTTCCCAGTGAATATTCAAGGCTTCTAATTTCATTTGGATTTTTTCTTACTTCCAATAAGTGGTTGTGACATTGTGTTGGGTGCTAAGTGGTTACGTTCATTGGGTGTTATATTGTGGGACTTCTCAAAGCTAACCATGCAGTTCACTTGGAAAGGCCAAAATGTTGAACTCACTGGATATGATTATTTGCCTCCGGCTTTGGCAAATCAAGGTGAGATTAATATATTATTTCTTCAAGAAAAGCAAGGCATTTTTTTTCTAGATTATTACAATAACTACTTTAGTAGCAGATATATTAGCACCTTCAGTTATTACTAAGGTTTTAGAGACCTATTCTAGCATTTTTTCAGAACCCACTGAACTTCCTCCTCAACGCTTTATTGATCACCACATCCCATTACTTCCTCGAAGCTTCCCTGTCAATGTATAACCTTATCGTTACCCTCATTTTCAGAAACAAGAAATTGATCGCCTTGTCCATGAGCTTTTGGATGCCGGGCTCATTCGGCACAGTGTTAGTCCTTGCTCATCTCCGGTTTTATTAGTTTAAAAAAAAGACGGTTCTTGGCGTATGTGTATTGACTACCGTGCTCTCAACAAGATCACTAGGAAAAATCATTATCCGATTCCCGTTATTGATGACCTTTTAGATGAGTTACATAGTGCATCAGTTTTCAGTAAACTGGGCCTTCGTTCGACTATCACTAGATTTGAGTTCATCCCTTAGACATATCCAAAACAGTCTTTCGCACTCATGATGGCCACTACGAATTTCTCGTGATGCCTTTTGGCCTTTCAAATGCGCCAACAACATTTCAGAACTTGATGAATGAGATTTTTCGGCCTTTTCTTCGCAAATTTGTCTTAGTTTTCTTTGATGGCATCCTTGTCTACGGTGCTTTTCTACAGGAGCATGCTTGACACCTCTTCGCTATCATTCAATGTTTGCAACAAAATCAACTTTATGTCAAGCTTACAAAATGTTGTTTTGCTCAATCATTTGTTGAATATTTGGGCCATAATCTTTCGGCTGCTGGAGTTGCTGTTAATCCTGAAAAAATTCAGTGTATGCTTGAATGGCCTAAGCCCACAACTATCAAAGCTTTAAAAGGCTTCCTTGGGTTGACGGGATACTATCGCAAATTACTTGCTGGGTATGGAAAAATTGCTGCTCTTTTAACTGACATGTTTAAAAAGGATTCTTTTACTTGGAGTCCAGCCACTGAAGCAGCATTTGATGACCTACGGCAGGCCATGGCTTCCACCCCAGTTCTAGCCTTACCTAATTTCTCCAAACCATTCTCTATAGAATGTGATGTTTCTGGTCATGGAATCGGAGCAGTCCTCATGCAAGAGGGCCGTCCAATAGCTTATATTAGTAAGGCCTCGTCTGGAAAAAAAACTTAGCCATGTCCACATACGATAAGGAAATGCTTGCTATTGTTTTTGTTGTGCAAAAATGGCACCCGTATCTTATGGGCCAGCATTTCAAAGTTATTACGGACCATTGTAGCCTTAAAAATTTCCATGATCAGCATATTTCGTCTCAGGAATAGCAGCTGTGGTTGTCAAAACTCTTAGGTTTTGATTATGAAATTGTTTATAGGAAAGGAGCTGAAAATTCAGTTGTTGATGCTTTGTCTTATTGTCTCAAAGACTCACACTTCCATGCCATTTCTTCCCCAATAATTTCTCATCTTGCTGACATCAAGCAAGAGTACCAAGCTGACCCAACTCTGTCTCTTCTTATCGACTGTCTTCAGTCCTCCCAATTTTTTCTTTATTATTCTTATGATGGCTCCATTTTACGATACAAGGGTCGGATTGTTCTTACTTCTTCCTCCACTAGGTGCCAGCAAATTTTACAAGAATTTCATGCCTCTCCAACTGGTGGCCATTATGGATTCTTGCGCACTTACAAAAGAATCAAAGCTAGTTTCTACTGAAAAGGGTTAAAGAGGGCTACTAAATTATTTATCGCCGAATGCGATGTCTGTCAACGCAACAAGGCTGAAAATGTGGATCCTCCAGGGTTGCTTCAACCTTTGCCCATCCCTGATAAAATCTGGGAAGATATCTCCATGGAATTTATTGATGGTCTTCCCCCTTCTAAAGGCAAAACATCTATTTTTGTTGCGGTAGATCGTTTATCCAAGTACGCCCACTTCAATGCCTTGTCCCATCCTTATACAGCCGTTATTGTTGCTAAAACTTTATGTTAGGATCCTAGTCTTAGTTTTATATTATTTCCTTTTTCTGTTAAGGATTAGTTACTATGTTGTTATGTTATTAGGAATTATTATTTCAGTAGGATTTCTTTGGCTCTATATAAAGAATTGTTATTTGATTAATAAAGCAGAACGATTGCTTCAAAACTCTCGTTTCCCTCTCTGGCTATCTCTCCTCGTGATTCTTCTCTTTAATTCCTTGCTAATATGTGAGCAGCAGCTTATCAAAAGCATAGGCCGCAAGAGAAACATCACTTATTCTTGTGCTTTTTTTTTTTTTTTTTTTTGTGGGGGGATAAGCTCTTCAATTTTATTTGTTTTGACAAATGAGCTGAAAATATGTTTTTAGCAATTTTTGATAACATAAAATGAATTTGGGCACTATTTTTGTTGAACCCAACAAAGCTTTCAATGGGTTGCTGTCGTGTTTTATAAGTGCAATTGCGACGGTGAATTTTGCGGTTAGGCCGTCGCGAAAGACCCTCTTTTGTAGTGACCGAAGCACATTGTTGAACATTAAATCGTGTATAGTTCTTTGATATGGTGTTGTATTGATATTATTTTAGTAAGTGTTGGTCCTATTAAAATAGCATTAGATTCATTAAAAATAAAAATAAAAAATAAAGAAAATTTCAACTAAAGTAAGAAATTAGTCGCAACTAGTCAGTTTGAACTTAAAACTTAGTTGCTACTTCAATTTTATTTCTTCATTTTTATTGTGATTTGCTACCAACATATCATCTGCATACTGCAGCAAATCAGGACCGACTTTAAAGTGCTGGGGGCCTTAGGTGAAATTGTTTTTATAATGCTTTCTTATATTCAGTAGCTTCAATACTCAAATAAATATAAAAAAACATAAAATTCAATCTATTTTTAATTATATATTGAATATCAAGAATCGACAAGATAGTAAGAAAAAAAAAAAAAAAAGTAGTCAATAAGATATCTTTTTTACTTCTTTTGGAACTATTATTTCAAGAAAGTATTTATTTTTTTACTTCAAAAAGGAACCGATAAATGTAATAATTTTTTTTATAGAGAAAAGCGCATGAAATTTTATAATGTTAAATAATTAAGGATTTTTTTTTTTGAACAGATAAAGAATTTGATCTTTTTTCTTGGAAAAACTAATAATGAATTAATGGTACGATAATACTATTATTTATAGTTTTTCAACGTTAAGGTAATCAAATATAAAATTCTATAAAAATTTATTAATTGTAAGATAATAATTAATTAAAGCAGGGCCTAAAAAAATAAACTTTCTTATTATAAGTAACTTAAAAAAATTCATTAATTTGAGTATATCAAGGAAAATACTTAAAAAGAAAAATCTTCCTAATATATGAGGTCTAAGCAACTATAATGGGGCCTTTCTAATATATGGAATCTTAAACGACTGTCTAATTCGCCTATACTTAAAGCCGCACTTACAACAAATAGATGCCTCCACCTAGATTAATGTAATTCTTATTAGCAACCTGTATTTTTCTTGAAGTGAAAAAAAAAATGTTCGAAGATATTGTTTCACGTGTTTATCAATAACTAAATTGATGTAATTTGGATTAGCAGTTTTTCTTGCTTATCAACTGTCCTACCTAGAAGTTAAGATGCCAATGATGGAAAATCTGAACATTATAGAGGTAAGAAAATAGTTTAGAGCTGCAAAACGTGATTTTTTTAATAATACAAAAAAAGTTATGTGCCTCCAAAAACACATTAAAATTTGAAAAAAAAAAATAAAAATTCGATCCCATTTTGACATTTTTGTATTTAAAAAAGAGACATAATTTTTTAAAGTAACCCAATAAATGATGTGACATTTATATATTCAATAATATTACGATGATCAAAGTTTGGCAGCCTGTATGGCAGTTAAGTCAAATGGGTTAATTGGGCTTTAAAAGCGGGTCCAAGTTTCCAACCATTTTTAAATTAAATATTATATGACTAAAAATATTATAAATATATAATTATTTGATAAATTTTGATAATCATACTTACAAATATCATCAATTTTTATCCTATAATTAGTAATTTATCAAATACTAAAAAATAATTATATATATTTTTTAATATTAACTGTAACTTAAAAATTACAGCACTTCAATATCAAATATCTTTTAAATAAGAATTCATAATTTATGAAATTTTATCATTCAATAAACACATTACTTACATGAATTTTTTAAAAATAATTTAGAAAATATAATATTATTGCTTCGAAAAAATCAATTGTTTCTTAGCCCTTCACCTGTGGCTTATACATTAAGAAAAAAGATTAAAAAAAAGTATGAATATTTTATTTACATTTCTATTTTTTGATAGTGAAAAAACAGTACGCCAACTCAATAAAATTAATAGAACAAAACAAGACAACACTGTCATATTCTGGATAAGATTAAAGAAGAGTACAAACTCTTTGACTTATATATAAAATCACTTCCTTCTTGCAGAATAATCACATAAAAAAAGTCTCTCTCTATATATATATATATTTTAAGTTACACAAACTACCCACGTGCTCATTTTTAATTCAGAACGTTTCACACAATAAAAATTATTTTATCAAACAGTGCATTAATAACGTTATTTGATTGATCCCTTATCAAACGCCGTCAAATTATTGTATAAGAAAGTGACAATTGCTTGTAAAGTTGTAAATAATTGGTTTGTACCAAATTCGTTTTCAATAAATTCAATTTCTGAAGCCCATCTCTCTCTTGGTTAATATTAAAAATAAAACAAATCCTTGTCTTTATATCATCGAATTAAAAAAAAAACTATAAAATACTTCCTATCTATATCATCAAAACACTCCATAGTAGTTGCCTAATTATCTAACTACCGCTGCAGCCAAAGGGTTCACCTAATATTCGCAAACCAACCGCGCGGCTCATTTTAAATTCATTTTTTTCTCCCCAATTAAAATTAGTTATCAAACAGCGTCATATATAAATGTGTGTAATGATTGACATTATCTAATAACAAGTACTTTATTAAAATAACAGACAAGACAAAAGATAGAAAAATATAAAATATGTATTTTTCTTTTTTTTTATTCATCCTTTACTTGATTTTTTTATTAGAAAATTAATCTATATAAGGATGAGGGATCAATTTCTTTTGCACTACACTCATAGACTAAAAGAGAGGAAAAAAATTACCAACAAGAAAAGAAAATGAAGCCTCAGAGCACTAGAATAATTCTCTCGTTTACTTTCCTCCTTTTACTATTATCACTTGATGGAATAGCATCAGCTTACCAGCAAGAAAATTTTCTGCAATGCCTTTCTGATCTACCGGAAGTCACATACACTCAAAATCAATCTTCATATTTATCAATATTAAATTCTGAAAAACCAAATCTTATCTTCTTTGCGCCAACATACCAAAAACCAGAAGTCATTATAACACCAACCGAAGTATCCCAAATTCAAGCGACCCTTGAATGTGCCCAAAAGCATGGCCTACGAATTAGAGTTCGAAGTGGAGGCCATGATCCTGAGGGTCTTTCTTATCATGGGGAAGAACCATTTGTGATGATCGATTTGACAAACCTTAGGTCGATCCAAATTGATGCTGAGGAAAAGACAGCATGGGTCGAAGCAGGTGCCACAATTGGTGAAGTCTATTATAGAATTGGTGAGAAAAGTAAGAATCTTGGCTTTCCTGCCGGAGTTTGCCCTACGGTAGGTGTTGGTGGGCACTTAAGTGGGGGAGGCTACGGTTACATTATGCGTAAATATGGCCTTTCTGCTGACCAAGTAATTGATGCTCACTTGATCGACGTTCAAGGCAGGATTCTTGATAGAAAATCAATGGGAGAAGATCTATTTTGGGCCATTCATGGAGGCGGAGCAGCTAGCTTTGGGATCGTTGTGGCTTGGAAAATAAATCTAGTACCTGTCCCATCAACTGTGACTGCATTCACAGTCACAAAAACCCTGGAACAAAATGCAACGGAGATCTTTTACAAATGGCAGTACGTTGCCGATAAGCTTCCGGAAGATTTAACTTTCAGCGCTGGGTTTGCGGTGCAGAATGCAAGTATAGTGGTGTTGTTTTCATCATTGTTTCTTGGTGGGACTGATAGGCTACTTACGTTGATGGAAGAGGCCTTACCGGAGCTCGGATTGAAGAAAGAAGACTGCGTGGAATTGAGCTGGGTTGAATCAAACGTATACTTTGGCGGAGGATTCGTGGCGAGAGATTTATTGAAATTGGAAACATTGCTTGACAGGAGTTATCCCAAGAGCTTTTGGAAAATGAGAGCCGACTTTGTAACGGAACCGATCCCTGTAAAAGGCTTGGAAGGGATATACGATTTCCTTCGTGAACAAGGAGGAGAGGACCTTCAGGTAGTGGCTTTTCCTTATGGTGGGAAAATGGCTGAGATTCCAGAATCCGCAATCCCATTTCCGCATAGAGCTGGCAACATCTACCATTTGATGTACTTCGCGGATTGGAGAAGTGGAGAAGAATCAGAAAGTGAACTTAATTTGGTCAGAAAGTTGTACGATTACATGACTCCATATGTTTCCAAAAATCCTAGAGCAACATATCTTAACGTCAGGGATCTAGAAATCGGAAGAAATAACAAAGGTTACACAAGCGTCGAAGAAGCTAGCATTTGGGGAAAAAAATATTTCAAGAACAATTTCTACAAGTTGGTGGATGTGAAAACTAGGGTGGATCCCGGTAATTTCTTTAGAAATGAGCAAAGCATCCCACCACGTTCATCTTGGTCGCAGTAGAAAAATCATTAGACATTATTATCCGAGTGTGAGGTAGTTCAAAAATTTCCCTTTCAATAAAATCCCATTATGCAATTCCACACCTACTGCACCTACTGCAGATACGTATGGATATTGCTCAATAATTTCTGCTTTGTCTACGGCAGGAAATTTCATGCGTATATGCATGGTAGGAATAAATATTATCTCATTTACCAGCCAATTAAATAAATAATGCTTTTTCTTCCCTTTATTATTACTTTTTTTTTTTTTTAAGTATCTCTGGCGGCAGCCGACAACGAGTTGTTTTACTGCTGGCTACTTTGAATGTATTGCCAATGAATGAAGTTATTGTATTTACTCTGATGAAAAATAGATCTACAAGAATTACTCCTTATCACCATAGCCTATGTTAATATCCCTTAGTTTTTTCCGCAAAAATTACATGAATGGTGTAATGCACGACTGTGTGTCAAACATTCAAGAAAGTAAGTCTTGAGAGATAGTAGTTCACACCAATTTAGCCGAGTGGTTTTTAAATGGTTTTCTTGAATCAGCCATACATATTCAAACTCAAGGAGAGAAGAGCTAAAAAAATTCACCTCAGTTTGTTCACCCTAAATAGTATTTAAAGAAAATCAGTGACAGTACAAGTCGAAAATAGGCAATTATTTTTCTTCTTTCTTTGGAAGTGATTAGTCATTTCTGCTCTCTGATAAATAATTTAAAAAAAAAAGAACAGTCTCAGTCAATCACATTTTCGAAAGACAAGTAAAATAATTTTTCCAACGGTTTATAAACTTCTTATTTTAACGTTTTATTTTACAATTTCAAAAGGAAACTGTCATAAGCTTTTATTAATGGTCAAAATGGTTATGCAATTGACAACACAAAATACTGCTGCGTCTAGATTGCTCCTGGAGTGACCTGCAGACTCCATTTTAAACAGGTGGTCAGCTACAAATTAAAATTACAATCTTTGGAAGCATAAATTATCTTAAATAAGTTTTCTGGGCACAGAAGACTTATAATTTCTGAAATAAGCCAAGCCACTTCATTTCTACAAGATTTCTACTGAACTAGAAGATTTACTACATTTAAGGAGTCGGATTCCACAATAGGATGCAAAAGACCAGTATGTTTGACTAATTTAATACCTTCTAGTAATGCCATGGCTTTTTGCAAATTTAATTTGACTTTTATCAAATTTCGGTATTGATTACTCTGTGAATGGACACTCATTAGCTATTGAATGAACAATTATTATTATCCACTTAGAATAATTATTTCAATGATACTCATATTTTTCTTCAATCCCGATTAGTTGAAATCTCATTAAACTGAAAATAATAATAATATTAATAATAAATGGGTAATGGCAATTGAACCAAATTCTCATTTGGTGCCATTTTTACTCGTAACCTGGATTGTAATAAATAGGGAGTATGTTGCTCCAGGAGCAATGTAGCTGGATCCCACAAACAAATACAATTTCAAAAGACTACTATCACAAAAGTTAAAACTGGCAAAACCATGTAATTTATGAGTTAAAAGTTGAAGTTTTAAGAGCGATCCATTAATTATGTGGGTGATTTGAAGTTCTAAGATTATCATTTTCCTTTTGTGAAAATTATGGTAGGAATAGTGGAGAGGTTTGAAAATTTATTTCTCTGTGCTTAGCCTTACGGTTTAATTGGATTTTCAGCACTGCTTGACTCAATTCATGGGACTTGATATCTCTGTGATATTCAGCCGGTTGTTTTCCAAATTTTTAATCCCATAGAGATAAGGGATGACATTGACTTGGTATTTGTTTTTTTAAACACAGAATGCACCATCGAGTTAATGTACTAATTAATCTAATTATCATATGGAGTGGGTAGTGGGAATACATACTTGCATCGTTAGCTTGGAAGGATAGGGGTTATAGTTGACGTCCATTCATACTATTTAACGCTGCTGATTCTAATAGGTAAAACTAATTTGATCTCATTTAAACTAAATGTTATTTTATTTTGGTACTAATTAGATTTTTTCACCTTCGAAATAATTTAACATTTTGAACTAAATTAGATGATGAAAGTGTCTTGTTTGATATCAGGACTGTATTGAAAATATCTGCTAATTTTCAAATAATCAATTTTTTTTCAACCATACAATTAATTTTGGATTCCTGACAATCTTCTTAAATCAAATTATTGCTTTGCGTTTCCTTCAATCAAATATAGTTTTGTCTTATCAATTGTTGTCATGTTGCCACTCGGGCCCCAATTAATTGAGAGAATCTTATATGAGATCGACCATGTACGTTAAGGACAAACATATTATTCATTAAATTATCGTGATCTCACAGTCCCAAGATTACAATGTAATTAGTTTTACAATTATGCATATATTCTCTTTCCAAATTAAATTGTAGAGGTAGAATATCTTCCCATAAGGGATAGAATTGTATAATAACAGAAATTATTTAGGCCGGTCCCAATGCATGCAAATCATATAAATCTAACCCGCATTATAATTAATAAAAATCATATACGTTAGTACTTGTAGTTCTCTAATTATAAACATCAATATAAACTTTCTTCCAGTGAAAAATTCTCTCATTAATTACTGCTTTTGCATTATACAATATTGTTAGAATTTAACAAGTGGTAAACTTTAATTCATTTCCTGGTAAACTTTAATTCATTTTTCAAATAGGATGACAATATTCAATTTACTTTCTAAAAGTATAACAATTTCTATTGATCTCTCATTTTTTCTTTTTCCCAGAAGATAACTGTAAAAGGGGCTATGTTCACAAATTTTTTTCTATCTTTTTAATAGTAACTAAAGGTAAATTGATATTTTTACACTTTTAAGAGATAAATTGAAGTTTATTCTTAATAGAGACAGAGTGAATCATGCTTTGAATGTGTTGCACGGCCCATTTTAAATTATGCCTTAGATATCGTTTGTGACTAATGTGCGGTGGTTTGGCTGCTAAAGCCCAACTGTCAAAGTGTTTGATTACACCTTGTAGCTGAGCGTTAGCAGTTGTAATTACTAAATTACCCTTGTATGTTATTTAAAATTTTGATTTTACCCACCTCATACTTTAACCCAAACAAATTGAAAGAAATATAAAAATTCAATACTTTTTTTGACAATTTTATATACAAAACTTTATAAATAATTTTCAAGAGATTCTATCTCAAATGATGTGATTTTGATTAATTTTTTATTTTATTTTAAGAAGGTAGAGGAGTGAGCAAAATTCAAATATTTTTTTTAATTCTTTAATTTTTCAGGACTTGAACTTAGTTGACAAGTTTAAATTACTTGAAAACCATTCGATTAAGTCGTATTACATAAAACAAGAGAAAAGTAAAATTGTAAGTTAGATCTTGGAATGGCTTGGCATGTGCATTACGTGAATCTGTTTGCATGATTGAAATTTGTCCAAATCATAATTCACATGCAATATGGACCAATAACCGCTAAAAATGTTCGAAGACGTGGTTCAATGGGTTTTAGCAAATAATAAAATGGTGTAATTTGGATTAGCAGCCTCTGTTCTAGCTCATCAATTTGGATTAGCTAGAAATTAAGATGTCAATGATGAGAAACTTGAACATTATAGAGATAAGAAAATAGTTTTGAGCTACCAAATGATTTTTTTTTAAGGGTTTTTTTTTTTTTACAACCTTACTTTTGTTGATATGTCACTTTATCACCAAATTATTTTGACAATTACTTTTTCTTTCAACTATTGGTTCAATTTCTATCAATTTATTACCAAACTATTAAAAGTTACATAAATTTTAACAGAATTTATAGTAAAGTTTACTGTTACCCTAACCTATGTAAATAAAATTTAATCCTCCAGACTAAAAAAATAAAAAATTATTTAATACAAAGAGATGATACTTTTATCAATTGATTATTTTATATATATCTAGAATAATCAGTTGATAAATTTGAAAATATTATAATCCTTTTGGCTTAATACACTAAGATTCTTGAAATTTCCCTTATTGACATTAGCAATTTCTTAACGGAAGTAATAACTTAATAGTAAAATGATAAAAACTAAAACATTAAGTGTGAAAAAATAGTTATGAGAAAAATGTTGTAGTAAAATGATATATAAAAAAAAAGTGGTACAATGGTGCGGCAATATTTCCACCCCACAAATTCCATAAATTCACCTCACTTCTAAAAATAATTATAAAAAATTCACATTATTTTTAAAAATTTCAAAAAAAGAAGAATTTTGAAAAATTAGTCAATCAAATCTTTCTTAAATTCTTAATTTATTTTTTATGATATCTTAATTTATTTTTTGTAACTTGATTTTTTTAATTATATTTGACAACTAAGATTGCTTTACCCTAAATTTAAATTTATCCTTAAAATGTAAAAGCACTAAAAATTTACTTTCACTTCAATTTCTTTATTTTATACAAGTTCATTAATTCTAAATGGTCAATTCTACTTTATTTCTATGACTATTTACCTTTAATCAAACTAATATAATGCATTTATGGGCCAATACTCATATAAATTATTAAGCTGTCAAATTTATGTCATTTACATGTAAAATATTGAAAATTATTAAACTTCTTTTAAAAAGTTAGATTATAAGTCATAAAATTAAGTACTTAAAATATTACATATAAGAACACATATTTCTTCAGGTAATTGGGTCATTTTATATCATAAAGAGAAAATAATTAAATAAAAATTATATTAAAGCAACCTTAATATTTAAAAAAAAAAACTAAGTTAAAAAAATGTAAGAATGATTTAATTGATTAATTATACAAATATTTTTGTTAATTTGTATTCATTATAAACAATGTGCATTCATTGTAAATATTTTTTTGGAAATGGGGTGGATTTACACATATAATGGGGTGGAAATACCTCCACCTGGTAAAATGATATTATGGTTAGTTTTAGAATTGTGTTGTTTTTAAAATAATTGTTGTTAGTTATGCTATAGAAATAACCAACTGCGAAGAGAATCAGTTAAGTGTTTGGTAAATTTTATTTTAAAAAATATTATAAGTTTTAAAAACAGTTATGGACGTTTGGTAAATTTATTATTAAACTGCTGAAAGAAAACAAATAACTAAAATGCACATAATGTGTGATAAAATTTACTTATACATATAAAAACATGTACATACAATATCTTTAATTGTGTATTATAATAATTTTAACTAAAAATAAAATTTATAATGTATTAATTTTTTTAAAATTAATTGATAATTAAATTTATAATATAGTGAAACAAATTTAATAATAATTCGACCAACAAATTAATATTAATAATTTTATATTGATGAATTATAATAGAAATTTATTAAAATATTAATTTTTTTTCCAACTTGAAAAATGATAATTTTGGGTTTAGGTAATAATTTTAAAGATATTTATGGAATTGTATTAAAGGTTAAAATTGATTCTCAAAATTACAATCTAAAAGCCACTCCTTCCCTACTTTTCAAAATCAGCTGTAGAAGGGGCTAATTTTGATAAAAATGATTTTGATTTTTTTATCAAACATTAAAATTAACTTTTAAATTTTAAAATTACTTTTAAGTCTCTTAAAAGCTATCCCAGATAGGCCATTAATAATATAAAATTTAATATGCTTCAAGAAACACCTAAAAATTGAAAGAAGAAAAAAATCCAATACTGAAGAATGTTACAGTTTTCAAATACTTTTTAAGTATCCCAAATCATGTGACAATAATCTATCGAATAGTATATAATTAAATGAATTATTTATAAGTTGTGAAAGACTGTAATGTAACAAACACATTAATTGCATGAACTTTAAGAAAATAATCTAAAAGTGTAATATTATTGCTTGAAATAAATAATTAACCTGTGACTCATGCATTAAGAAATTAGATTTAAAAAAGTAAGAATTGTTCATTTACTTTTGTTGAGCTCCCAAAAAAACACAAAAGATTATTTATGCGTTCTTGTGAAATGTTAACCGACAATAGCGGGAAATGCCATTAGAGATTCCAAAGTTGACTCAATAATTTTGGATGTGGAATTCAGTGTCAAGTGACTCAAGCCATTGGGGTTGATGATGTCTTTCTCCTCCAACCCCACGTACATATGTTATCTAAAAAAAATTAAATTAAATTGAATTAAAGGTCTTTATTGCAATAATCACGAAATAAGAGTTATTAATGGACAAGAAAATACTAAAACATTTCCAAATAGTCACTTTTATAAAATAGAACAAGAAGAAAACAAATTGGATTTGGAAATTGGAAGTTGATCAGCTTCAGGTTTTGTCCAAATGAGAAAATTTAACAAATTTGGGTAGCATCAACTTTCCAACTGTTTACACTAACCTCCTGTTAAGACATCTAATGATATCTATTCTATCTATTCAATTTGATAGTCGTTATAATTAATTTTTTTTTTTAAATAAAATATTGCGGATCAAAACTTTTGAATATGTAGATAGATGACGCATATAAAATAAAAATTATCAATCATAACTTGTGGTAAAAGTAGATTAAAAAAAATAAGGTGATGATACAGTTACAAACTCTAATACAAACTAATTTTATATTAACTGTGTGGCATTAATTTATTAGTTGAAAGAAAATATAAAATAATAAAAATAAATCATATGGACCACAAGATATTTAATTCATCTAATTTAATCATGTCATATATTTTGTACAAAATAAATTTATACAAGAATTTATAACTACATTATTATTCAAAAAAATAGTTTAAATAAATAAACATGTGACATAGTTAAATTAAGTAGAGCATGCGGACCATATGAATTTTTGTTATAATCGAACATGGGCAGAATTACGTTGTGGACACAAATTTTAAAAATGATAAATAGAATATGTTTATCTCTTGATCTACAACAATTAACCTTAAATTTAAAAGCATTTTGGAGTACAAAACTTTTGAACAAAGCATCTAATTCCTAATTTTATCTTGAAAACAAGATACCGCCCACTTCAAAATCATTATTCCAGATGAAATCATGTTCCACATGCACATTGCAGATCAATCCTTGATTAAAGATATAAAATGGGTTGGATTGAAAAAATAAAAAGGAATTAAAAAAATCACATAGGTCCCCATTATCAAAGTGAGGGTATATGTATAATATGAATATGATTCTTCTTCTCTAAATTTCAGTATTTCATCTTCATATCATTTTTTTTTTTTTTTTGAGATCTTAGGGTTTTTTCAATTTCATTGTCGGCTGTTAATGTTAGTGTTCATTAAACGTGCCATCAGTACCTACCATGAAATTAAAATTCCCATCTCTTGAGCCAACCCCACACCCCAATATCACTCACAGTTGCAACTCTTACTTTGCTTTCTTGTAGTACTTTGTGCTTCATTTAATGCCAAAGATTCTTGAAGCTGAAGATGGGTCTAGCAGTACAATCACTTTCAAGATCGGTAAAAGCATTCTTTGGCAATCTTTAGCAATAACCATTAATCGTTTTTTCGATTCTTGTTCCCAAATGAAAAGGGCCCTGCGTCCCGTCTTCACCATTTTGCTGCTCACAATCTTGGCTGTTACATTAAGCTTTCGAGTCACTGTTCATGGCGGCGGATTTTTCGCCTCGCTGGAACTTGAAAACAAGATTGTAATAGTTCAAGAACAAGCCCCGGTTTTTAACTCCACTTTTCTTAAACTTGCTGCCATTGATTTGGGTGAAGAGAAATCTAAGCAGGAAATCGAGAGACTATTGGAAGGTAACTTTGATAGCCCAGGGAGGCACCGTACATTTGCCACGTGGCGGAGGTTTCATCATGATGCCCGGTCCAGATCGTCGTCGTCTTCTTCTTCTTCAGGTATTCCGATGACACTCAGGTCACCGATGTTTTATCGGTATTGGCTTAATTTTCGGAGGAATTTGAATGATTGGGCTAGAAAGAAAAAGTTTCAATCTGATGTGATGAATGATTTGGTTAGATTAGTTAAGCATAGTGTTGATAAGCACAATGGGTTAATTGGTTCGGATAAGAAGTATGAGTCCTGTGCTGTTGTGGGGAATAGTGGGATTTTGTTGAATAGTAATTATGGGGACTTGATTGATAGTCATGAGATGGTAATAAGATTGAACAATGCTAGGATTGAGAGATTTGAGCAACATGTGGGGTCGAAGACTAGTTTATCGTTTGTAAATAGTAATATTTTGCATCTTTGTGCCCGGAGGGAAGGTTGTTTTTGTCACCCTTATGGAGAAAATGTTCCAATGATTATGTATATTTGTCAGCCGATGCATTTCTTGGATTATACGAGATGCAACGGGTCTCACAAAGCGCCTTTGCTTATCACGGATCCAAGATTTGATATGCTGTGTTCTAGGATTGTGAAGTATTACTCGTTGAAAGGGTTTGTGGAGGAGACGGGGAAGTCATTGGAGGAATGGGGATCTGCCCACGAGGGCTCTCTGTTCCATTACTCCTCTGGTATGCAAGCCGTGATGCTTTCTTTGGGAATTTGTGATAAAGTTGGCATATTTGGTTTTGGGAAGTCTGCTGCGGCGAAGCATCATTATCATACTAATCAAAAGGCTGAGCTTCGCTTGCATGATTATGACGCGGAATACGCATTTTATCATGATCTAGTGAAAAATCAACGGGCTATACCTTTCATTTCAGACAAGTTTAAGATTCCTCCTGTGGTAATTTATCACTGAATTTTGACCGCTTCAATATCTTGCTTTTGTTAATTTGTTTCTTTTGGGTTGGATTACTGTCTTGGTAGGATGTCACTAGTCAACAAAGGAACACGATTGTCAAAGAACTCTGTTTCTTATTCTTTCCCTATACCATCGAAGGTAGTTTTGGGTAACATGCAAAGCAAATTAAAGCAAATTTGTTACTTAGATCCATGTTTGTGTCACTTGTTCTCGTTCATTAGATGAAATTGTTTATGTTGGACATCTCAACTTCCAATGAAATAAGATGCATAGATCATCCCAAATGCTTGTCGTGCAGATCAACTGTATTGAGCTGTAGATTTTGGCATGGCTCAGGCACGTTCACTGTAAGAAGCCAATTGCATGATCTAAATTTGTCAGTTGCCATACTGATATAGCTGTGCTTTCTTTCCTTTTACTGTTCTGGTGGTACTCAAGGGTACCACTTTTATAACCGGGAATCCATATTCTTGTTTGAGATTGATATTGACGAATTTCGCTGCAACATTATCTTGTCAATAACTAATGCCCGCTGACCAGTTTTACGCCAACGGACCAGAAAATGTGGTTTCTTCTGCGGATAAAAAGGATCATATATGGCCTGTAGCCCGCAAACATGAGACAGTGGGTTTGGTTTATATTCGCCCTTCCCCGGACTCTTTCCTAATTGTGATCTATTCATAAACTATAACAATTCAACAAGGAAGAAAGGATTATTTGATCATCTTGTATGCAAAAAGTAACAAAAAGTATGAAAACTTTGTTACTTTCAACGCAAGCTTACGAACGAACAGGAAAGTGTTCTTCACACTTATGGACACAGAGAGTACAGGGAGATCCGCTAACGCACTTATCGACTACCAAAAATTTTTGTTGTGTGAACAACTGTTTGGATTACCTATGTCAAGATCTTGGCCGACTTATCGGTGATATAGATATGCGATCTGGGGAAGAGATGATGACTCCATAGATCATAAGCCTAAAAGAATCCCCGCGTATTAAATCATGACTCTTTTATGAACAGCCCCTCTGCTAGAGAATTATCGCTAAGAAGCCTTTCATATTACCCAACTACCGGATAAAGCAACTTTCATTGATTAGTAGGAAGCCACTACATGGATGTTAGAGTTTTCAGTTTTTCCATTGTATATACATCAAAATTCAAACTCCATCACAACTCTCCTATGGTAGAGTTAGCTTCTACCCAAAAAACAAAAGGGAACGCCGCCACCTCCTTTCCACATAATCCCTTACAAAAAGTCCCCAAAAGGAAGAAAACAAAAGAAATATTTACATCCCCTTTGCTAACACCACCTCCATAACTTCCATTTCGCCTTGTTCATTCTGCCGGCACCATCTCCATTCCTCTCTCTTCAAACTTCACTCCCACCAAGAACCTTATGCTTGTCTGTTAAAAACCATTAGATTATCAAATCAGCAGAAAGATAATTGTTAACCTGCTCCTGTGAGATAATAAATAATAATATTAAGACCAATCACATTACCTGTTTTGGATCATAAACAGCATATTCATTGTACTCAAGAGGGCTATCTTTATGCTCAGAGGGGATCAAGCGACCACAAGGGACTTTGATATCGTCATTCCACAAGAAGTGCTCGGATTCATCTGTTTTCTTTCTCCCTAATCCCTTCACTCCAAGCTTCTTCTCTTCCAAAGATTTGGTATCCTGATTCATGGTCATAAACAGGTTTATGAGGATTATATGATTGTCAAGAACAACTGTCTGCGACTTATTTAACATACCTCCGGCGGTTTCATAAGCTCAGTTACTTGATCTCCTAATGAAGCGACAGCCAAAACTAAGAATCCTTCTGGCCTATCTATGGCTGTGAACCCATACCTAGCAGCTTCGGCTGCTGCATCTGAACAAACAATGGCCCTGCCAAACTGTCAAACAGAAAGCAATCTCAGAATGATACAAGGTTAGGTACTTTGGTAGAGAATTCATGGTAATGTATGGTCATACCATATAGCCAGGCACGGGGAGAGAGCAAGATGCAGGCAGGAACCCTTTCTGGAGGTGTCTTAAAAGGTTGGAACGTCTGGCACCTAATACAGTTCAACAAAAAGACAGAACATTTATTCCATCTGTTGAAGTATTAGCAATTAATTAGAGATAGCTTGAATCAAGATTCACAAACTCACCACACCACAAGAGGACCTTGTTAGGCAACTTCTTTATTTCATCGAGAGAGGGTTGAGCATTTGATTCAACGCCAAAAATGTTATCAATGGATACTCCATACTCCTGCATTACAAAATATCTGTGTCATGATTGCTAGATAGCTGGAACAACACCGATTAACCAAGATTGCATACAATAGAGTCATTCGTACAATATCTCCAAGTTTGACAGGTTCATAAGTCTTTTCTAGGTAGTTTACAATCATCTTGTAGTCATCAGAATCTTTCTCCAGTGCAGATATGGAGCAAGCCAGTTTCTCATAGCAATCAGACAATGGATCATCAAGGGTAGAACCACTCATATCTCCAATAAGATGAGAAGCCACAGTGATGTCCCGAACAGCCTCAAATGCAGATGCAGCCTGCAGGTTTCAAAATGTAGGATCAAGTATTTATTAAGAAAAGAACAACCTACTTCATGCTGAAGTGATATACTGTCTGCCAATAGCATTACATGGTCTGCAAGTTCTTGATTGTCCCTGAAGATGAAAGGCCTTAACGAGTGCATGAGAGTAAACCATCTATTGCTCAAATCTGTCCAAACAGCCTCAGCTTTTTGTCCTGTTTCTTTTGTTGATTTCACTGCTTCAATGAATTGTTGGAGAACCTCTTCACCTGAAGAATTGCTTACATCATATTAATACTAAAGGGAGGATGAATCAAAAGCTAGAGAGAGCAAGGTAAAAGAAGCAGGGATAGTAGATTCAAAAGGTTCTCACATCTGTTCAAGTGCACATTAGAAATCATCCCTATGGGCAAGTCAGGAGCATCAAGTCCCATTTCCATCAGAGCATATCTGTGCAGAAGTACCAAAATTATATATATGGATGCAATACCAAAAAGATGGACGAGCATAAATAGATAATAATGAATTCTTGATGGAGGAACTGCACCTATAGATCTCCTGACTACAGAGAACCTTCATAAAATTAGCAATCATCGGTTCAAGCTTGCTATGCGCTGCTGCAACTCCAAGTTGTCTCGTACCAAGTCCTCCATGTCTCACCTCAACTCCATCTTCCTGTTAGGTGAACCCAAAAAATAAAAATTGAAAAAATTAAAAGAAGAAATTCATTACCGTGCAGAACAACAGTTCATTTCTTGGCAGTTTGAGAGGACCAAGAGACTGTACCATGTCAATTGGATAAAACTTCAACGGCTTTTTCTGGAATTTCTTATCTCTTTCCCATGGCTCAAACTCATTACCAGTTACCTCCTCAAAGAGCCTTACAAACTCCTTGATGGCATTATCCACATCTGTCCATTCTTCAAGCCTCTCCTCAGCATTAGCATCATCACCAACTTTCCCTTTCTTGTAGTAGAGGTGCAAGTTGCTATCTGGTACTGTGATCAGTTGCATGATGCAATAGCTGGCATTAATCATACACAAAACTCAGCATAAAGCATAAACAAAGCAAATTTAGAAATGCAGCATTTTGTGACATTACTGATTCATCCCTCGCCCTTGATCGCATAGGGAGAAGGCACAGTTGTAAAAAATCCCATCTTTCTCAAGGATCTTTCCACCTTGCTCCTGCAATTTTGTATCCTTATGGACTCCTATCTTTCCATATAATTTGAGCTGCAATAAGAAGTACTCAATCAGAACTTTGAAATGGTTTCCTTGTGAAGAACCAGGGAAATAACACTTACTTCTGCTGCAATAGATTCAATTGCCTCTTCACTGGGATCCATTTTGTCCCAGGGAATTCCTTTGCCGTCTGGGGCAAGATCAGTGACCAAATCATAGGCTTCTAGAGGCTGTGCTTCTTGTTTCTCTATGCTGTCAATCAACCAAGCTTCGCTAACAACAGGTACGCCTCTCTCCCTACAAGAATTTGCAATCCAGGACTAAACAGACCTTCTTTGCCATACATGAATTGGAACTTTTACAACTTGGAGATAGAACACAGCTCGGGTACGAAAGCAAATTTAATAAATGACACTGACATTTTATGCACTTGAAGTTCAAAAGACTAAACTGTACATAACATGCTCTTTAACTGAAACTTTAGCACTCACATTGCTTCCAATAATTTAGATGAGCCACCGCGCTCTCTCTCAGCAGGGGAAGCAACCAAGCAAGTCAAACCTATGGAGTTCATCACAACATTAAGAGTTAGAATAAGATCCGCAATGAATATGGAGTCGTCAAAATAGTTTGAAGACCTCAAAAAAGGAGCAAACTACCAATAGGCGAGGCGGCAACCTTCCCTCCATGTTTTTCAATTGTTGTTCTCCAATATTGCTACATCAATAGTCAAATTACGTGCAATTAGTATCGCGGAAATCACATTAACCTCAAACATTAAAAGGGACTTGGTACATACATGTGTACGAGAAAGACGACCCATAAGCGAAATAGTCATTCCTGTGAAAGGTTTGACAGCAGCACCTACATCTCTGCGAGGCCTGTGACTAGGGTCTTGATACCTCTTTACCAACTACCGTGGCAAGAAACAACAGAGCCCAATTAAGAGTTACTAAGAAATTATTATCAGTAGTAAAATTAACGCTACATAGAAACTTACGTCCGAAACAGGAGAATTAAGAACAGGCTCTGGTAATTTGGTTGGTTCCTGCTTCCTAGGTGGATCTTTTGTTCTGAATGTGCAAGTAGACCACTCACTATACATTCCTTTGCATGAATATCTTTTACCATCAAATTCCAAGTTGCCATTGCATACTGGACATTTGTCTAATGGCCCATAAAACAACGTGTCTAGGCTGTAACAATTAATTAAAAAAAAAAATTCACACATGGAATCAAATTCTTCATGAACTTAAAAATGGAATAACGCATACACCAATATAGCACAAATAACTTTATATACTAACCATTTAGGGACAACAGCAACATCTGAGCCAGAGGAATCTTGGCCATTGAGTTCAAGAATTTCTCTCATTCGTTCAACAGAAAGTTGGCCCTCGATTGATTTACAAAATTCTTCAAACTTTGCTGTAACATCACCAGAACGCTTCCCATTAGCATGGCCGCCATTGTCATTATTTTCTTGCTTGGTCTTCTTTGGAGGCGTCTCTGTAGCTTCTTGTGTTTTGTTCTCTCCTTTCTGCTTCCTTGTCATCACTTTCTCTTCATCAGTAGACGCATGAGCATGCGACCTTGTTTCATGAACCTTAGCATTAACATTAACAAAGCAATACATGTTACTTTACGATAATCTCATTTCTCACGAAAGAAGACGAATTAATAATATTGCAACATACCTTCATCTTTCAGCCTTTAATTTCTTTCTATTACTTACTACCACCCAGAATCTTTAACAATGATGCAACTGGAGAGTTTCTTTACAGCAACATCGTAGACATTTTAAGCTAAGAGACTCAAGCAGCATAATGTAATGACACGTAAGACTATCCAGTGGCCACCCGCAAAATTGGACGCGTGTTATCATGCATAGAATTCAAATGACACGTGTCCAAATGGGTGCTTTTAACGGCCTAAAGCGTTGACAGGTGGTGACACATAACCGTTTATTGTGTGCCCTATTGTTAGTTCGTTTTTAACATTTTGCATGCACTAATGTTTGGCAACTTAGCAGCTTCATAGCTTCCCCAGGCCAACACCTGGAACTTGAAGAGGCAGTCATGATCCTGTGTCTTAGGGTGTACACTCTTGCTACAAGTGGCGAATCAGAAATGGGTTTATCATGGCAACCGCTAAGTTATATTATATATGTAAGCAACAATTGACTCAAAATTAGTCTCTTATAACTCTTTAATTATTTTGACAATTAAGAATTGCCTAATAAAAAAATTATTTTTAAATTAATATAAGTTAAAAGAACCATTCATTTGATAGATTCAAAAGTTTTGATGGATGGAAACATTATGATAAGTTGTGTTGCAAACAATGAGATATCATAATGTCTCCATATGAAAAAAAAATGAGAACGTTCATGCATCAGAATAATTTTATATATATAATTGTTTCCTCCACAATCCAAAATCCAGTGTTATGGGGCGTTCGGTGTAGCCTGTCTTTATGTTGGGTTTGGTCTATGTATAGTTTTGAGGCTTGGGCTCTGAGCCATAAACGATGGGAAAATGAATAGATAACAAGCTTTTTGGTTTCATCTTATTGGTACTCTGATCAAAGGGAGGATAAAAGGGGATAAAGTGTTTTCTTTCTCTCTTTTTTCTTTTTTTTTTGGGTTTAATTTTTAAGATAATATTTTAATAATTTTTTTTATTAAAAATTCACATAAAGGCAAAATATTTTGTCACAACCTTTGTCCTCATTATATTCAAGAGTCATTTTTCTTTATAAATTGCTAAATGTCGCTTTATAAGAAGAAGCTTTCTATTTTTGTTTTGGAATTGATGCAACCTTTATCTTTGATATTTACTATCCAACTAATAGCCTAAGCAATACTGTGTAAGAAACTAATGTTCCAAATAATTCGGCGTGTTAGTGAGGGAGGTCTTGACTAGTTTATAAGTCTTGATTCTCCTAACAAATTATATATGCATTTCGATTTGTAAAACCTATGAATAAAACTGTGACAGATTTTGTCCTAAAAATCAAGGCTTTCTATTCCATGCATCCAATAAGATCATGATCCATTAACATGAAAAACTTCCAATGTTGGGATTAAATTATGAACGCATAGTAAAATCTTATTAATCAGGATCTATCATTTTGTTGATGTGCTTGGTGTGAGATTAAACGGTCCAATGGGGATTCGAACGCATGCATGACATTTTGCGATCGTAATAATTAAGTAAACCAATATATGCAAATGATATTGTTACCATACCGGGTGTGAACATAAAACTTTTCTAAATATTGTTTTAAAACCCTAATTTTTTTAACTAGAGAGTGAAAACGTGCATATCTGATAATTGATGAACGCCCTTTACTCAAAAGATAGCCATTGCCTGGCTTCCTCTGGCCGTCTGAGTCAGCTCAATGCTCGAGTGCTTGATACCCAATCATTGAGGTACAAATTGGGCATGCAGATTGGCAACAGGGAACAATGCGGCTAATTGAACAGCTTTTTAACCATCTGGTTCTTATTTTTCCCTATGGCCCTAGCAATCTGTTTTTCTCTCCCGACAAAGCATAGTGGCGGTCCCAAATCTTTAAAAAAATATCGAACTTTTCACACATTTTCCCCACAACTTTTTAGTTGGTCAAGCCTACCAATAAATCAATTAACAATAACAATTTCTCTATTTCTCTCGTGGTCTGTTTTAAAAGTCTGATGAAAATATATGCTCTCTTGTGTCTTTTTTTGAGAGTGATAAGGAGAAAAAAAAAAGGTCCTCCTTTCACATATACAAAAAGTTAACTTTTATTGGTTATTATTCGTTTGAGAGGTACATGATTCTGTTTATTTATTTATTTATTATTTTATTTATTCTGGGATTTGATTATTTACATGATATTTTATCAAAGTCCATTGTGTATAAGACTACAGAATTCTCCTTTTTTCGGGTTAATTAATAGGTAATCATTCTTTAGTTGATGTTAGTCTATTAGTTGGACAATTTGGTTTGGCCTAAGTTGGAATCTCACTAACTTTCCTGCCATGCCTTTGAAAATAGAGACACGTTGGTGCATTTTTACAGAATCGGTTTAATAAAGTCTTTGGTCTCTACTCTAATTTGATTAAAGTAAAATAATCTAACTTTTTCCTTTTTCTCTTTTGTGACACAACTTGTATGCGGTAATTTAATTATTTTAGCCAAAACCCAAAAAAGCAAGAGGAAACCCCACAGTCTGCCTTCACTCTAATTCTTTTTAACCATTTTTCACTAATGTCCTCATGTGACACTGAGGGGTTGTTAAAATCTCGCATGGTCTTGTGAGAAATGATTAACAGGTTTTATATGTGAGCTATTTATCAAACAGTATGAGGCTTTTTAGATGGTTTCAAAAGCAAAACGCGTTGCTTTAAGACGAGTAATATCATATGGTGTGATAACAGATCATCATTAGTGAATGAGCAATGATATTTAGACAGAAGAATTTAGTACAAAGCCGATAGAAATAAGGTAAAACCAGTGCATTTACTACGACACTAATTTTACTTTGTTTCTATCAACACTACATTTCTTTGGCCATTTTTTTTATAACTAACAACATTACAAACACGACATTCTAGTGTATAAGAGTAGAAGATATTAGATAGAACTCAGAAATAGACAACTGATTAATGTAAGAAGGTGCCAATATTGTGCTATATTAAGGGAGAGAAGGGTAGCATACACACGTAAACAATTATACGTAATAAAAACACAATCCTCATACAAATGAAGATTACCAGTCAGTAATGAAGCGGATAAATTTTCTCCGTTGAAGAAGTAACACACATAAGCTTGATAATCAACAATACAATAGTGTTACTAGGGCTAGGAGAAGAAAATTCATCTACTTCAAAACTTGAGGTAATCTTCTTATTCTTCTTTCACTAAGCATGCAAACTAGATTGTTTTTTATGTGGCTCATTGATCAGCAAGTGCTCGGTAGCAAATCGCTCCCTGTGCTGCCTCATTCGCCTTTGTTGAGAATGTTTTGTTACTGAGCACAAGCTTAGATGATGAGACCTGGCTAATAATTAATGATTTTGCTGACACAAAAGAAATTCATTAAAAAAAAATAAACTTTTAAAACCTTATGAAACCTGGAGAAATTAACTAACAGCTGCGAGCAACTTCATCTTCAGAGCCAGTGGTGACGCACTCCTTCTCATCTTCAAATCCATCAAGGGATGGGTGAGGAGAATGGCCTTTGCCAAATGACCTAATGTGGTCCTTAAGTGATCTCTTGTGTTTGAAATCAGAACCACAAGTGCAATACCATAACTTGCCACAGTTCTTTTCATGGGTTCTCCAATCTCCTTTCACTGCAAATGTCTTACCGCATTTTCGGCACATAAATGGCTTGGCACCATGCTTTCTTTTGAAGTGAGTTTGAAGTGTCCTGAAGTCTTTCAATGGCTTAGCTCTTGGATGATTGATGTTATTCTTGCAGCCTTGAGCACAACAATAGCATGGTAGCCTAAGCATTGCCGCTGGCTGTGTTCCTTTGAGTGAATCTGGTCCCTTTCTATATTCAGATCCGTGCCCCCACATATGCATCTGTAACAAGTAAAAATCATGCATCTGAAATTTCTATGTTAAAAAGAAATTTTTTGTCCGCAAGTTCCTGTGAAGAATGTGTTGAGGAAAGACTCTAATGGCTAAATCCCTTTTAGTATTTTGGGTTTGGTTCAATTACTTAACCAGTCTTTATATTTTTAAAATTTACTTAAAACATCTAAGTTGTTACTTCTATAAATATTGGATAAATTTTAATAGTAAAAATAGTCTTTTGTATAATATAACTAAAAATCAAAACAAATTTTATATGTAATAGATGAAAAACAAAGAAGAATTAAGTATGTGTTAACAGTTGCCAACATACAATAGTCAACAAGAATATTGTGGGTAAATTTTAAAATAGTCAACAGGAATATCGTGGGTAAATTTTAAAACTATAGTGACTAACTGAGATTAACTCAAATCCTAGGGATCGAAGGAGCACTACCCTCAGATTGAAGGATTAAGATTTGATTAACTTTTTATTTTCCTTTTTAAATTGAAAACGAAGATTTCACCTAATTAAAAGAAAAAAAATCAATAATTTTTTTTTATTTTTTATTTTTTTCATCTTTAGGGATTTTGATTCTCTCGTTTCTCATTCTCGGATTATTATAGCCATTTAGTTTATCTAGATTATAAGTTACTAACTCAAAAGTACAGTCTTTTTTTTTTAAAAAAAAAAAAAAAGACTTTCAATAATACTTTCAGAGAGCTAGAATAAAGAGAAGATAAAGTCAAAGAAAATCAAAACAATGCCTTTAATAAACAAACAACTTTATTTACATAGAGCTAATATCTATTAATTTCGAATTTAATCTAATGTGATAATTGTTCGTATCAAAATCAACTACAAAATAAGAGAAGCGGGAGTTAAATCAAAAAAAGAAAGAAAAGATACTGTCATGGTGATAAATTATGTGAGTTTATCTGTATGAAGGAGAAAGAAGAGAACTTTTGGGGTGGAGGGGGGGCGCAAAAAAAAAAAAAGGAAGGTCCGAGGAAGAAAAAGGAGAGTTAGATGATGGATTTAGAGTTAACATTGATTAGCATTAGGATTTTTAGCTGGTCACAAAAACATTGCTATTTAAAAAGAAAACAAAACGTAAATCGAATCTTAGTCCTTGAAAAGCTCAATGACATGTGTCTTAATCTTCTATAAAATTGAAAACATAAATTAAATTAGGAGAGGATCTCAATCCTTAATTCAAACTCTAGGATTTAAGGAGCACTACCCTCTAATAAAATTTTAATCAAACATTAGAATTTGACAAAAGGGTTACTCATACTTCATAAAATGTTATTTGTGAAATTAAATGATAATTTAAGTGTTATGAAACATAAGACAGGCATATTCCGGAGAATATATATAACTTGGCAAAGAGGTAAAGTAAATCTGAATGTTTAATGTATCTTTCAAAAACTGACTACTAATTAAGCTTGGTTTTCTTAAGATGTGGAGCAGCAATGATAAAAGTAATGAAAAGTTGAGAATTATTAATTGGAGAAAGAGTATCCAAAGTCATATATAGAACTTCAACTGAGCCTTATATTGCCCTCATTCATCATTACTAATTTCCCTCACCATCGTTTGTATAATCTTTTAAATTCTCCTCCAACCCCAACTTATTACTTTCTTTCCTCATTAGCTTTTCACCCTAAAGGGAGGCAATGAAGGACGATTGCCAAAAGAAACGGGATTTAGACTACCTATTATCGAATCTTTACACTACCAAAGGCAAAGGGAAAGTTATCATATTAATAAGTTAGAGGATAGGATGCTCAAATCCTAAAGAGAGATCAGAGAGGAGCTTTGAAGGGTCGTAACCCTTTGCTTTCATTTGCTAAAGTTATATATTATTTTATTTTATTTTTGTAATCATCACTAGCCTCAAATTTTAGAATGATCTTGAAATTTTGTAATATGCAACTCCCGACATGAAAGCCTTTAAACTATCATAAGATGTAACGTATGATCTCGAGGCATGTTAAAGGTTATACACCTAGAAATTAAAGCAATTATTAGCTCAAAAGCCTCCTACCTCTCCTTTAGCATAATGAACGTCAGAATTTACCTCAACAAACATTTTCTTCTACTATTTAGTTTTATAGATTGGATTTGAATATCACTTGCATATTTTTGTTATAATTATGCTTGGTAACCATACTTAGTGTTGTGTCATATATATTTCAATCGAATAATGTTAGTTATTCTAACATTTAAATCTCAATTTAATTCCCAACTGATATGCATTTATTTATTAGATAGTGGTCAAGTAATTTTACAAATCTGTGAAATTCATCATCCTATAAATAAGTGACACATAGCATTAGAACTCAAATTAAGACTCAAATATTGAGATTCTTTCATTTCGATATATGTTTGATCCCTTGCTTAGAAGTCAAATTTAATCTAAATCACTTATGGGGTTTCCCATGGCCTCTTGGCCTTCAGTAGGAAAATAGTTCATACTTACAGAATATATGAATCAAAGAAGAAATAAAATAGGATTAAAGAAAAAAAAGAAAAGAAAAAAGTATATGCATTAATATTTAACAGTAATTAAGTAAGATTGTTGAACATTTTTTAATTATCGGACTGTCATTTTATTTATAAAGAAATCCAAAAAACACAGGAAGGGCTATATCATCTCAAGAAAAGTTATCATGCACCACAAGATAAAAAAATATTGGTAAATAAATGAAAAGCAGTCAAGGGTTTTAGAAATCAAGGAGAGAATTAATCATTTAACTAACCTGCATGTTATTGTACCTATTGAAAGTTTTACTACATATGGAACAAGCAAACTGCATCGGACCGACGAGGATCTGTGCAGGAGTTGGGATCCAAAACCTAGAATCTTTGTTCAAAGAACATCCATGAAAGCTTTTCTTACTGATCATTTCTTCTTGCTTGGTATCAAAATCCTTACTCTCAATATCAGAATCTCCGGTATTCGGCAATCCGATGTGCAAGGCTACAGTAACTTTCTCAATCTTCTCTTGTTTAACACCAAGATTAGTCTCCTGCACTTGCATATCTTCTTCTTCTTCCTTCAAAGCTTTCTTCTCTTTAAACCTACTAAGAAGAGGCAAACATCGAACCCCCTCGTCCAAATTCTCCGCTTGCTGCTGTTGCTTTTGTTGGTGAAAAACAAGAGGGAATTTCAAGATGTTCACCATGGGATTTGTCAACTGAGCTTGCTGAGTCACATATGAACTATAAGAAGAAGAAGAAGAAGAAGAAGAAGAAGAAGGAGATGAAGATGGCTTGAGCCATTCAATGAAAGTTGGAGTTTGAAAGCTGCACAAATTGTTATCTTCTACATGATAGCTCCTTAAACCCATCTCTCTTCAGAGAATCCCTTGAAATTCAATCTTGAGATGGTTTATATTCAAGACTTAATATGTGCTTGCACACTTAAGGTTGTTGATTTCTTAAAGGTGGTTTGGTTTTTGTCTTTTAGGAATTTTTTTCCTCCTTTCTTTCTTTTCCACCTTCGGCATTTGTTTGGTTATGGAGATAGAGAGTAATTAGTGGTGGGGTTTAAGACAATGACATGCATAAAAGTTGGGACTCACAAATGAAGAGAATCCTAGAATAGTGTTATTATTATATGTGTAATATTATACTTAGACATCATTAGATTTCTAAGAATTTGTTTGGGTTTAAAATTTTAATGAAATTTGACCCATATGTACTAATATACATAATTCCAATAAAACATTTTGACATATTGACAGGGTGACATTATGGGAAAGGGGAAAAGGGTACAGAGCATTTGGTCAATACCTAAAAGAATTGGAAAACGATAGAAAATGGAGAAAAAGGAAATAATAAAAAATGTAATTAACTAAATGTAATAAAATATGCTTAATGTAGTTTAACTTCCATTAGACTACTACTTATGTTTACAGGTGAACCTATATTCTTACGGCTGTATAATGAGGTGTACAAAAGTAAATTCAATTTAAGCTGCGGATTGAAAGATCCATTACTAAATAAATATTATCATATTAATGTAGGTTTATTCATCATTTTGACATAATCTTAACTGAGATGCTGGGGGAATTTGGACTACTATATATGTATATAATGTTGAAGAAGAAGAATTTGTTTCAATTGGGATTTAAAATGAAAAGTGAAATATCTTTTTTGCATCAGGCTTTTGACCGATCACCATTAATTCAGCATTTGACCGATCAGCATTAATTGAGCAGTCTTAAGTTTAGTAACAAATCATCAAATAATGTTTGCATATATTCCACGCAAATCCGTAATTATCGACTGCACCGTAAAATTTTATTCTTAAATTATTAGACATTATCTGCCTTGAGCTTCACGCAACTATCTTTCACTGATAACACATATGCTTAGTTAAGTATATTCTCCAGTATCTTGGCTAATAATAATGTAGGATGCGATATTTTTAATCAAGTACTCTTTTTAATTTTTCTCAAATTTCATTAATGAATAATGATATCGAACCAAATTTTCATGGAGACGTAACTGTGCATGCACAGGGTGCCATTTTGTTGCTTCTGTGTTATTACGCAGCGCATAGCAGCACTGTATGTATCCCCCTGTCAATGTTTCGGCCAAATATCATCACTCCTTATCTAATTTTATCTAATTTCCCTTTCAAAAGTACATTGGGAAGTTAAAATATCTAGCCCCTCGTTTGGATTAGAAATCACACCAACACCCCACCATGACCCTTATAAACTGTTTTTTTTTATTATTCAAACTCGTGTCACCTACAGGATAACATGTCAGCACACGTCACATGCCGCGTTACTCCTTTCACATCACGTACACACACATTAAAAATTATCCGGTTTAGAAATTTTAGGTTTTGTTAAAGTCTGACAAAAATTATTACATCATATAATATAATATTATTATACTATAGTTTTATCGGACTTTATTAAGTCCATGATACTGGACCAAATAAGCAAAATATATATATATACATATTAGTTGTATAATGATTCCTGGAAAATTAATAAAATTAATAATTATATTAATTACATTAGAATTCACTATAAATCTCTAAAATATAAATTAAAAAAACACAAAAATTTGTGAGAGGGGTCAAACTTTTGGAACTAGAATGAAAAATAAACAATAAAGTTATATTATTTAAAATTCTGTTATTAGATAGAACGAAAAAATTATATTATTATAAAAAAAAAAAAGATACACTCACACATTTCCCAATTCAGGATCCTATATACTACACTATTCCATTAAATGGTATACTAGGTTTCTTGAATTTTAAAAAAGTTCAGGATCTTAAACTAAATAAGCACCCATATATATGTAATAAAATTATCTAATTTAAGATTTTGGATTTTAAAAAATTATAGGATCCTAGACTAGATGCATCCACGTATATGTAAAGAAATTATTTAATTTAGGATCTTAAACTTTGTTAAAGTCTGAGAAAGTTATTATACTATATGATATAATAGTGTAATACTATTATGATATCACACCATATGGCGTAATAACTTTCATGGACTTTAATAAAAAAACCGGATTTTGGACCAAATCAATACTTATATATATAACTCATTTTTATTTATTACCCAAAAACATAATCAATAAAATAACTATCATTTTGATGGAATGGTCATAGTAGGTAGTGGCAGAGCCAGAAGTTCGAAGTAGTGGGAGTAAATATAATTTACTTAAAAATGAATTTGGTACTTATTTTAGTATTTTCATTTAATTTTGTGCCCAATCTACCCTTTTAAAATAATTTTGGTGATGGAAATGTGATTTTGCTCCTAACTTTTTGTATTTTATTCAAACACTATGGGGGAAAAAAATTAATCGGGAAATTAAAATAAAAATGTGATTGCAATTAAAAAATAATTAAGACGGTTGCAATTCAAAAATAATTCTCTTAAAAAAAATACACATAACAGGGGCATTTGTCCACATTGCTCTATATGTGGTTTCTACCAACAACAGCATGTTGTCTAACACATTTATAAAGGATGCAATAAGAATCTAAAATGTTCTTCCCTCCTTAACTACATATGTAGATTTTATTTCAACGAAGATCTCTTGTTCAATTGAGGTTCACGTAAAAAATTAAATAATGAATGCACTGATGTCTCTTTTATAAATATTGTATGTATTTTAGCTTAATTTTGAAAATATAATTGTCTAGAATCTTTTTCCACAATGATTAAAAGGCTCCTAGCTTGGCTCAAACTCAATTTTGAGGGCGCGAGCAGAGCCCGCTTTAGAGTATTTGAAACTTTAGGCAAAATTTTTGGTGAGGCTTTTTTTTATTTAGTAATTTCAATACTCAAGAAACATAAAAGGACTTAAAATTCATTCTATCTTTAATTATTCAATTCCGATAATAATAAAAAAAATCCTAAAAAATTTTAAAAAATAAAACCCCCAAAAAATAGTCAAGAAGATATCTTTTTTTACTTTCATTAAAACCATCACAAAAATAAACAAACAAATAAGTAAGAACAATATTATTTTTAAATATAATATTTAGAATGATCGCACATAGAAAATTAAGATGATGAATTGATGATCAAATAATAGATATAGACTTTGTGTTTCAATAAACTAATTTTTCCTTTTCTGAATGAACCAATAAATGTAATAATTTTCTTTGTATAGAAAAGGGCAAGAATTTTTTTCAATTTTTAGACTATAAGGTATTTAATAGAAACTAAAAGAATACTAAAATACTAAAAAGAAAAAATTCTAATATTAAATAATTAATTTTTTTTTTAAACTGAAAAGATAAAGAATTTAATTTTTTCTTTTCTAGGAAAAACTAATACTGAATGAATTAATGGTTAGATATTATTGATTAAATCTCTTTAACACTAACGTTATCAAATATAGATTTTATCAAAAAATTAATAATTCTCAATTATAGGATCATTATTAATTAAAGATGTGTCTAATAGGTTTTCCTATCTCCTAAAAGATGTTTATTAATTAAAGAGTTGTTAAGAAAATTCTCAAAAAAATAAGGCCTTCTTAAAATAAAGGATCTTAGGCGACCACGTTCTCACTTATATATAAAGCTACTCTTATTCACAAGATTGACCTTTAGCTCCCTATGCTAAGACTTCACATTTCATTTAACTCTAAAATTAATGTAGATTAATTCTAATAGATTTTTAATAGTAAATATCAACACTCTTTTAATTGTAACATATTAATATGAAAAGAAAAAAAAATATTGTTCCATTCAAAAAAATTGATTTCTTTGTCAAGCTTTTAAACCGCTTAAAAAATACGACTCTTGCATGGAGACAAATTAACATGACCAATATGAACTGCAGGCTGTTGTTGCGTATAAACATATATCTTTGTTCACAAAATAAAACAGAGAAGCCTCCAGCCACCACAAACGTTAGTGTCCGTGAAGCATGCCTCTAATCTTTGGACAAACACAAAAAAAGACCCCACTGAGCTAAAAGTTGTGCATATGCACACTCTTTTAATTCGATTCAATCAATCTTTAACTCTACTGGATCCTTTGGTGCCAAGCTAATTAACTAGGAATCAATAATCAACAAAAATTTGCCGACAAGATATATCATTACCGGATTTTCAGGAGCTATTTTTTTAACCTTTCCCTTTGATTCTTTATGTGAAGTGTATGATTCGCTTTCTCTTCAGTATGCTCCTCTCTTTCTCTTTTTTTCACTGTTTCTACACATTCATGCATCATTTTTTCCAAGGCTTTCATACTTGAGAATATTTATTTGGGGAAGTTCATTTATGATGAAGGACATTATTTTAGAATTTTAAAATTTTGTTATTTTAAGTCTTTTGATTTTTTTATTTTTAATAAGAGCCAAATATAGTATGTGTTTTAATTTTTTTATTTTTAGTATAATTGTGATTTAGTTTTTTGGGAAAAGGCCACCCACACTCCTAAAATTTGTTTAAATGGTCATACAAATTTCTTTTTGACTATTATACCTTTTATTACAATAATTAATTTTAAATAAAATTTTATAATAAATAAAAATAATATAATATACAAAATAAGATAAAATCTATAAATTATTTTGAATATTAGAAAATTATTTTAACATTATTAATCTGTCATATTCTTTTAATAATAATAAAATGCACTTGACATATTAATAATATTAAAGTAATTATACCTAATATTCACCTTAATTCTTTTCAAAAAAATAATATTCAACGTAATTTATAAAATTTATATTATTTTATTTATAATATCTTTTTAAATTATGTCTGTATTAATATAAATCTTAAAGTCAATTTTTGAATTAATAGATTTTAGTATAACTAATAATAACTTAATACTAAAAATAATTTTCATTATATATGTTATCTTATTAATTATACTTATTGTAATATTTTATTTGTATCGTATGATATTTATTTATTATTTTTATCTTATTAATAATATTTATTTGAGTTATTATAATCAAATGGTATAATAGTCATTTATGAAATTAAAGAGGTCTGTGTGACCATTTATGAAACTGAGGGGGGGTTTGTGACCATTTAAGCAAATCTTTGGGAGTGGATGTCTTTTTCCCTAGTTTTCCTTCTAAGTTAACTTGACATAAATTTATCCTATTATAAATAAAGATGTATTTTTATTGTTAATTAAGTTCAATTATTCAATAAAAAATCTTTCTTTTATAATCATAGTGAGACTAGCCCTTGCCTTCTTTGGTAATGGTAAGTAGGGGCAATGGATTATAAGTATATAAAGATAAGGCCTATTGATATAATTTTCAATGTCACACACAACAAGGTCCTAAAAAGACATTATAATCCCTTTGGAAAGAATTATATATTAAAATCTATTTGTAGAATTTTGTAAATTAGAGCGTCATTTGGAATATGATATCTAATATTTAGCTAGCTATCAATCCACTTCCACTACCCCTTGAAAAACCGACTCCATCCTAATAAGATTGCAACTGAACGGTTGTGGTTATTGAGCAAGCCTCAGCTCGTGGGAGGTCTAATCTTTGGCTTGAGGTACCTCTATGCTTGTTGTCAATCTGTTTAGCAATACTGCAATAGGAATGCAATAGATAGATTAAGTGTCAACACCTTATTAGTTCGATGCAATTGAGGAACTTGTCATGAGAATAACCGAGTAGCAGATACTTTGGCTAATCTGGATTTGCTTTATGTTGATTACACTTAGTGGGATGTTCCTGGAACTGATTATAGATTTTGTTAATGATCTTTACAACCCTTTGCAACTGCTTTAAGCTTTTGTTTGTCCCTTCTAAGTATTACTGTTATGATAATGTTGAGAAGAGAGAGGGGCCTCGAAATGTCCCTTCATGATCAATTGTGGCGGAGCCAGAAATTTAGCTGAGACCAGCAAGTTCACTGTAATACAATTTAAGAAATTTTAACAAATCTACTATGTATAAATATTTTAAACTTCATATAATTCTTTTCCTAGCCAAACGACATTGACAATTAAAATATGTATCCTCTACACTGTTGGAGTTCTTAAAATATGTATCGATCGGCCGTCATTATGTACGTTTCTTCACTCGGGTTACAGATATAGCATATATTTTTATAACTTCTGATCCCTTTCAATTTGTCAAGTTTATTAAACAAACTTCAATTATTAATAAACATCAAAATTTGTGAAGAAATGTATACAATAAATCAATATCATATCAAATTTAGATTGAGCGTCTTCAATCAATCAAAGAAACAAAAATACTCTCCTGTTGATGATTCCTACAAATAAGCCCGCAACATTTCTGCAATAATTGTTTTTTTTTTTCTTTTGGGCAATAATATATTCACACCATCCATCATCTTTCAGTCACTCTATATATTGACAGATCAACTAAGCACGACTTTAGAATAATTTGATAGTCGATCTGATAAATTTCTTGAGATAGTTCCGAAAGAGGGTGATGACAAATATCAATAAGTTTGATTTAAAAAAAAAAAAAGCACTATTTTTTTAAATTCAAAATGAAGAAAAATTTTAAATAATTAATCAATTAGATCATTTTCATTACATAAATCTCTTGACCATTGTTGATCGCTAATGTTGTTTTAACATAATTTTAATTTGACTATTTTACCTTATAACATAAAATGACCAAGTTGTTCAAAACCTGTGCTTTCTTGCCATAAGTTTAAATAATTAGTGAGGATTTAGTTGATTAATTGTACAATTTTTCAAAAGTGGAAATATCACCACCCTTTCAATAGTTGTAAAAAATCTTAATTACAAACCTCTAATTTAGTGATGTAGTCATGACGTTTCATGCTCCATAGTTGAGTCACCGCGGAATTAGGTTTATTTAGCCGAAATTTTGGAATTTGAAATTCAAAAGATAAATTTTCCATATACCTTGACTAAACTTGCATTAGCTACAGTTCTTCTACGCACAAATCATCATTGCGCTTTTGAGATGTTAATCATTCACACGGTCGTTGCGATTCAAAGCAAATTTTCTTGAATTAGCATGGAAAAGTGTATATAATTCAGCACAAACTTTGGTAGACTCTGCCTTCGTGTAGTAGAATTGAATACACTAATGAGTTGAATTTTCAATATGTGAAATTTGAATATAAAAGTAGGACTACTTTTTCCTTTATTTTCAACATAAAATAAAATCAAACCAATGCCTTCGAACTCTAATATAAATAAAATTAAAATCCAAAATAGTTTATATAACTAATTTAAGATATCTTACTGTTTGAAATCAGTACGATGGCACTCACATATAAGATTTTAATTGTATATGCCAAATTTTATTTATTTATTCATTTATGTATTTATTATTTTTTTTAGTAAAAGTAATATCGAATAGAGATTCCTGCGAGACTTAGAAATTGTTTCAATATACTTATAAATTATTTTACTTATTTTTTTGTAAAAAAATTGTGATAATAAAAAGAATAATAGAAGAGATATTTTTCATCTTTTAGAAGGCTTGCGTGAAGGAAGGATTTGTGGAGGCTAAAATGGAAAGGTGTACACATGCATTGAAGGAAAATAGAGAGGACGTGTTGCCTGGACTTAAAAAAGGTGGAAATGAAATTTGAGATAAGGTCAATACATAGACTCCTTAAAATCAATTTCATTCATCATTGTTTAATCTAAAAATTCTTCGTTAATTAAGTTGCGTTTCATCTAAATTATGTTGAAATTTTGTTTTTGGAAATTAATGCCAACGAATCTGCCGAGACTTGGCTAAAGGCATTCTGTAATAATTACACTTCTAATGGTCAAGTGCCCAAATATTTAATGTCCAAATCTACCCAAAGAAAAGGCTATTGACTTACAATTTCTTTGAGCACCAGTCCATTGTCGAATCAACTTAGGGTCACGAGTCCACCATAAAATTAATTAATCAATTTAAAGGTCTATTATTTACAGAGAATTGATTTTTTTTTTTTTTTCGGAACAAAGTTGCCTCACTAGTCAAGGTTTAATTGACCAGAAAAAAATTCATAGAGTCGGTTTAGGTTTGGGTAATTATCTTTATTTTGATCTCATTATTTAAAGTCCATCCAAATTCTAATCTATTGGATGATGCATATAAAAAATTACATATTATTCTATTCTACCATTCAATTAATAAATGACATATTAATTGGGATTCAAAATCTTAACATTACTCTTATTTTTAATTAGAATTAAATTAATTTAGATTATTTTCATGTCCATTATGGAGTTTGAATTTTTTTCTAAATATTTGAAAATAAATTCAGTCCGTTCTTGACCCATATATCTAGACCACCACATCACAATTGATTTCAAAGTTTTCTAATTGCATATATTATATGGTTGAAATGTAGTTAAAAAAAAATTAACTTAATTAGTTTGGCATTTCTTTTATTAAATTATATTAATAATTCTCTAATAAATCCTTTTGTATTATGTTTCTTAGGTTAGTAAACGCATTTCTTACGTTCAAGAATCTAATCGACTACCATTACATTCATATTCGGCTCGACACCACCAGCTAACTCTAATTTAATGTTGTGTTGTAGTTCAACGATGGTGTTTGTAGGGCATTGGTTGAGAGAGAGGTGTTGATCTGAGAAGTAAACTACACGGTTCTAAAAAGTAATTGGTTATTATAGATTTAGGTACGTTTCTGTCTATTTGGTTATTGATTATTAATAATACAACATGAATGTTCTTAAGGTTTTATGTGATAGTTTTTGCTAAAAGATTATTTTTCTAACAACGAAAAGAAAAATTGGTAGGTCTAAATGTAATACTAAATGTGAATTTCAAAGTTGTTAATAATAACAATACAATTATGTTTTTCTTTCCTTATTTTGTTATTTTTTTAATATTTTGTCTTTTTTATAAATAATGTAAATTATATATTCTCAATAACATACATCAAATTAAATGATCAAAATTTACCATTCCTTCTTTGTTAAGTTTTGAAGTCGAGAGTAATGGAATATAAAAGTTAGACAGGGAGCAAGTGGCATTCTCGCCTCCAAATTTGAGTGACGCAAACATCGTAATCTTGCGTAAACTAAGTGCAATCAGTATTCGCGGGTGGTTACATGTTACCAATATCAATATTTTGTGAGAGAAGTGATTTTAATTTTAATTTGTAATTTTCTTGGTCAAGTTTGTATAACTTCCAAAGATGAAATTTGGGCACATATACCATCATATCATTGACCTTGACCCGAGCTCTCAAATTTAATCAGTTTTCGGTCGTTGGAATCTTGAGGTTCTGAATGGCAGAATACCAAATCAGTTTAAGGCTTTCCTGTTTCTTTTGAAATTTGATAAGAAAAAATGGTGTCAGGGTTTTATCGTTCAGCAACCGGCAGAAGACTAATGGCTAGCTGCCTGCTCCTTTGGAATGCAGCGACTAATTAACCGGCTGCTGAAATTATTATTAAATTGTTTCTAATTAAAATGCTTGGGTCACCGTCTTGGTGCATAGTGAGATGATGTTATAATGGTATATTTGATGATGTGGGCTTACATATAATATAAAAATAATGCTACACATACAAATTTATATACACAAAATGCTTGTTTATGTATATTGTTGTGGCAGTGTTACCATACAAGTCCCATACAACATGGGCTTAAGATTTTATTATGGATACATTATATTGGGCTTCGAAATCTAAAACGCGTCTATTGTAAACTGAGTCGGACCATCGGCACAACCCACTGAAATCTCCTTAAAATCCATTTTTCAATTGTACTCCTATTAATATGAATAAATCTTTCTATTAGTACTTTTATTAGTAATTTAGAGATGTTCGCAGATCAAATTTTACGAATTAAATATTAATTTATATTCGATCTATGATTTTTCAGATTATAAATTTTCAATCCAATCCAATCAACGGATTGACAAATTCAATACAAATTCAATTCGTATGTCTGCGGATCGGATGCAGATTTAACCCAATCCATATTCAGTCTACCATTTTACAGATTGGTTTACGGATTAAAATTTTTTAATTCTGTTTATTCTATGAACTAATTAAATAAAAAAATAATATAAAAATAAATTAAGGTCTAAATAAGTTAGAATAATATAGTCAAAATTTCAAAATATGACATAGTGAAAAAAAATCTCATTTGTTTAAATCAATACAAGAAACTTAATTAAAATTATAAAAATTAACTGTTTAGAAAGCTATAGTTGTTTATTTAATTATATTGTTAATGTAACTACATTCTAACTTATTTATTTATTAGTAAATAATAATGTCATATTTATAATTTTTTTAAATAAATGAATTTTATTTTTTTGTGGATTCGCGGATTTTTGTGAATTTACAAAAGTAAATCTATATCCAATCCGTCGACTGCGGATTTTTAAATTTTCAATCCAATCAAATCCACCAATCTACAAATCAAATTTTTATAGATCAGACAGATTGAACGGATCGAATTGGATTCTAAACATCCCTGATTAGTATGAATAAATCTCTCTCTCCCTCACGCTCTCTCTCTCCCTTTTTTTTTTTTTTATAAGCAAAACTTATCATATTGAGCAACACCCAAGGATAGGGGAGAAACCAAACCAGAATCAGAAAGTAATCCTTTTCTTGGGTTTCTGTTTGGTTTTTTTTTTTTTTTTTTGGGAGAAAACCGAATATCTTGGTTCAGTATAAAACCAAGTATTCCGATTCAGTTTTTTATTTTAATTTTAAATCCGAAAACCAAATAAAAAAATCAAATAAATTTAATTTTAAATTAAAAATGCCACGTGGGGTTATTTGACAGGTGAAAACACATTATTGTTATACATATGCATATACATATAAGTTATTGACTCAAACCCTAGCCCCAAATTCAAACCCTTCATTCCTCATCTTCTCACCCAAATCCAATCCTATCACACTCACAAATGAAATCACCAATCCTGGCACCCAAAATCAAAATCCTCACAAATCCCCTTCTCTAATAGAAACCCTAATCCCCAAAATCAAACCCACCCCTCAAAAGTCTAACCGTCAACCATAAATCCTCATCGGTGAATGCCACCAGCCCGCGCCTCTACTGTCGTGTCTGCAACTGTGTTTTCCTTTAGCCACTGCTCCATGAATTCGTCATCCACCTTTCAACTTTTGGAAATTTGATATTTACGTGTTTTCCATTTTTTTTTCGTTTGCGTTGTTGTAATAGTGTAAAATAATTTTTTTAATAAGTTCTAGGTCCAAAAAATCGAATCCAAATCCAACATTGAGTGGTGCTAAACTGGAATTTTCTGGTTGTACTGGATACAGACCCGAACTGACTCGATGCCTATCCCTAGCGGCAGCAGAGAAGGTACTTTGGCATCACCGAAGAAGAAGGGAGCATGAGCCTTTGCTTGAGGAGGCCCAGTCATTCGTATAATAAGTAAATTAATGGACAAACCCAACCCAAGATGCGTCTCCCCACCGGACTCTCACTTTAGAAGTAAGAAACGACGTAATTTCTGTGGCTACTCTTCAAGTTTGATTAAATTAAAATATAGACAAAAATTATTTTACTAGGAGACGGAAGAGGTTTACGAGAAATTATATGATCATTTAAAAAATCTTTAAATTTTTAATAAGGGATATTAAGGTATTTTTTTTACTGTTATACTATTTGAATATAATAGTTAAAAAAATTAACTTTAAAATTTTCTAATAAATACGAATATAATATAAATAATTTGAGCTGTGTAGTAGTCTAATAACATAAAAGATTTTAAATAAGTCTTTGGATTAAATATATTTTACAATTAATTCAATATATCTCACATGTTGATAACATTAAAATTATTTTGCATGATATTAAAACTTTTATATAAACTTGTTTTGTAAAAAATGATGTCATAATCTAATTAATTGAATTAAATAGCTCTTAGCCTATATGATTTATTTTTTATTTTTTACTTTTATCCAACTAATGAATTTATGTCACGTTAGTTCGTATAAATTAAATTTGTACAAGAATTTATAATTCGCTCATCATCACTCTTTGAGAAAGTGAGACTAATATAACGTATGTTTTGTTGAATTTTGTCTTTTATTGGGCCGAGCCCGAGACTACTTGTGCTAGGTTTTTTTTTTGTTGGGACAAAAAGCCCAAATTTTATATTCCACATTTAAAAAAAAAATTCATTACAATTTACAAATTTATAATTTATAAAATTTTATTTTTTTGTTAAATTAGGCTTTAAAAGTTGAGTTTATAGAATTTAAAACTATAAATATATATTAGGAGTAGATTAAAAATATGTAATTTTTTTTTTTAATTTTTAAGCATTCCTCCAGTTTTTTCGACTGAACTCAGACCTTTTAGATAAAGCATGCACTCCGTCAAAAGATATAAAATATAAAATACTTTTATCATAAGAATTAGGTTTAGAGTTTAAGATTTGTACACCTGAATTCTGGTTAAATAAATTTTCTTTACCATCCTTAAATGGTAGGGACTATTTACATATAAAATATACTTAAAATATATTTAATCTAACTAATCAAAGTCATTCATTAGTCTGTCCAACTCGCTGGTGTGAACCATGTGTGTGAATAAAAAATTCAAACAGCCAGCAAACCATCATTTTGGTCGACTTTAATTTCTTCCATTTCATCTTTGAGGACAAAACAGTGGGGCAACTGTTGCACGGTGCCACAATTTTGTCTTTTATCTTTTGACCCCCTACTTTATTTTTTATTTATAATTTATTTATAATTTTATGATAATTTTATTTTTTTCATTCTCTTGACTCTCCTCCATATTCAGATATTCTGTTCCCTTTTTCTCCATTTAGATAATTAATCAATCATTAATCAGTAACTCTTTTCATATTAAAATATCATTAATTAATTAATTACCTCAATTATTTTTCACACATAACTAAGACAAAATGTTATAATTTGAATTGAATATTTGGATGGCAATTGTGAGGCTGTGACAATTGAATAAATTAAAGTACCAAATCAAATCTATTAGTTATAAATGATTGATGTCATATTGGTTAAATTTATGGATGAAGTTTAAGTTTTGTTATTTTCAAATAACTAATAACTTTGAAATTAAATTGTATTCTAGTTATTTTTTATTTAAAGTCCAATCTGCATATATTTTAAAGTGGCGAACAAAGTGTAAGGAAAGAAGATAAAATATATAGTTTTTATAATTATTTATTTAATATTTTATTTTAATAATGTCATGCTAGTTTTATTTTTTCAGCTAATTTATTAATTAAATTTTAACGTGAAATCATCATTTATCTCACTCCTTAAATTAAAAAAATAAAAATAAAGAGTTAGATATTGATGTTTAGTTTTATGTTGAATTTTTTTAAACTTGAGACAGCTCCCATTTTTTAATTGTTCAAATTATTTATAAATTTGAAACATTCTGGATTTATGTGTTAGAATTTTGCAACATTTAATTTTTTAGAATTTCAGTATACAAGAGGGAGTTTAGCGTTAATTACCAAACTATAGCATCCTCCCATTGAATCTACTCTTACATTATTAAATCTAACGGTGACAGCACAAGAAGACAAAACAGAGGGTACCGTGCAACAGTTGCATGGTAGCTGGATAGATGCAATTATTTGCTCTTACTATTAGATTTGTCCTTCTTTCCTTTACCTTCCCCTTCTTGTCTTGATCTAGTGTATATGTTCTTGTTTAAATTAGTAGTCAAGAATGTCGTGTGCAAAACAATTATTCAGCTCAACTTACTATAGATAAACTTGATGTAGGACGGTTGCATAGGATGACCAAAGTATCTTTGAGATATCATAACTCAAGTTATAAGTATTCGTTTTGTGTGCATGATATATTGTTCTACCTTATAGTTGAACTAAAAATTCTATTTCTTTCATAATCGTTTTGTTTTCAATTATTTCCTATTTGTCAATTACTTTCAAGATTTTTATCTTTTTTTAATTTTTTAAATATTAAATTTGAGTATCGTTTATTTTAATTTTTTTATTTAGATTAAAAGAATTTTATTGTTAAATAATTAGGGTGGGCTAAAAAATTTGGGCCGACTTGAACGAGGGCCATGGGCTTTAGTATGTACACATTTAGTATTTACACATTTGCTCTCTTTTTATAATTGATAGTTACTTTATTTACATTAAATTGTCCTATATATTAATTTACAGCAAGATTATTTTTGTAATGGGATACTGTCCACAGAATGTAATATCCCAAAATAGACAATAGCTCATTTACAATATATTAGTAGTTTTCTAATTAGGGATATTTGACTTTAATAAAGTCAGGGATAAGATAAAAGACAAAAAAAACACAGATTTCAATACATTATTTTTTTATCTTTTAGTTTATCCCTGATTTTATTAAAGTCAGGGATCTCAGACTAGAAAACTACCCTACAATATATTATCTATGCATTATTTATAGGGATGACAAATCTAAAATATTATATTATAATAGAATAATAGTTCAATACACAAAATGTTAGTAACACAACATAATAAACCACAAAAATTACTTATAAATTATAAATTATAAAGCTTTTCCATAAGCCTTTAAGAAGGATAATTCACAGCAGCTTTTAAATTTTTAGCCCCTCATGATGCGGGCCGGGCTAGACGGGACTGGTTTTAATAATATACTTTATTATTCTATTATAGTACACTTTATAAGACTAATAATCGACAATTTAGTAGTCTACGATAGTAGACAGTAGCTTATTATTGACACTTTACTAATTTTTTTTTCGTCGGTAGTTACTTTATTTATATTAAATTGTTGTCAATATTAGTTTACAATAAGATTATTTTTGTCATGAGATAATGTCTAGGGAATATAATCTCCCTAAATACATTTTAATAACTTTTATTCTGTACGCCCATCAATAATGCTTAAATAATGTTAAAATCATGACTTATGCTACAAACTCATGAATCACGCTACAGTGCCGGAATTATTTTTGTCTGAATGTGTGCCCGAATAAGGAACTCAAAATATTAAATTTTTATAAAAAAATGTAGTGATAAAATTTATAAAAAGAACAGCCATATGAAAAGAATAAAATATTCTGGTAGTTTATAAATAACTTGCAATAAAACAAAAGATTCTTGGATTTGCCTCTACTTATCCTTTTAAAATACATGATCAGTCTTTTCATGCTCGTATTTTTCAAACTTTTGCAACTTTTTAATAATGTCAAATTAGCTTTGTTAATTGTAATTAATTAATGTTTAGCTACATGGACCATGAGCTTGCCTTACAATAAATAAGTATATATATAAATGCAATTCAAGGGAGATGTACAGGGCTATCTATCGATAAGTCTTAGTTTTTGAGAGAAGTAACAAGTCTTAGTTTTTGAGAGAAGCAATGGGAGACGTAACAGAGAGATCAATTGAAGTCGTGAATCCCGTTGAAAATGAAGGTGGGGTAAGTGTAAGAGAGTTGTTTGAAGGTCATGGTCAACTAATTAAGCTTTTCCTTAACAACTTAAGTGCGATGTCACTCAAGGGGGCGGTCGAGCTGGGCATAGCGGACATAATTCACCGCCACGGAAAGCCCATCACTCTTTCTGAGTTAGTCTCAGCACTTGAGATTCAGCCGACAAAAACTAATAATCTATTCCGTTTCATGCGTCTGTTGGTTCACATGGGCTTGTTTTCCAAAACCAAAGTTGGAGGAGGAAAAGAAGAAGAAGCTTACGGCCTCACACCTATTTCTACACTGCTCATCAAAGACAAGTCCTACTGCTTGTCACCGCTTGTTACGGGAATTCTTGACCCAGATAACATCTTTCCACTCCATTTTATAAGTAAATGGTTCAAAGGGAATGGTGTCTCAGTGTGGGAAACTGTCCACGGATTGACGTATTGGGAGTTTATGGATCAAAATCCTAGACTAAGCCAGCGGTTCAATCAAGCAATGGTGAGTGATTCCGAAATGGCAACCTTTATTGTCAAAGGCAGCTGCAGGACAATCTTTGAAGGGTTGGGTTCCTTGGTCGATGTTGGAGGTGGAAATGGTGGATTTTCCAAAATCATATCTGAAGCATTCCCCGGCATCAAATGCACAGTACTTGACCTCCCACACGCCGTCGCTAACATGCCTCAAACAGAGAATTTAAAATACGTAGCAGGTGATATGTTTCAATCTATCCCTCCGGCAGACGCCTATTTCTTCAAGGTACGTTTTTTTTTTCCCCTTCTTTTTTCAAAAGCTTCAATATTTTACAGCATCATAAAGGCTCTGTACAGGCGTAAGAGCTCGAGTCCGCACCAAATGGTATTAAGTAAATGAATTATTGGCGTGTATGCAGTTGGTTTTTCATGCATTTGGTGATGAGGATAGCTTGAAGATACTGAAGAAATGCAGAGAAGCTATTGCAGGCAATGGTGAGAGAGGAAAGGTACTAATCATGGACATTGTAATCAATGAAAAAGAAGATGAGCATCAAGTAACTGAAGGAAAGCTCTTGTGTGACACTTTGATGAGCGTTTCTGTTGATGGAAAAGAGAGAACTGATGAAGAATGGAAAACTCTATTCTTGGATGCTGGCTTTACCCACTACAAAATAACTCCTGTGTTTGGTTTGAAGTCCCTCATTGAAGTCTATCCATAAAAGTTAAAGATCTGGACAATCGCATTAATGCCCGCAAGGATATTTACTCTGATGGAATCGCTAATAATGCTATTCAAGTAGTGATTCCCAGCTGCTCTCCTGAATAAATTAAGAATAAAGGATTAATTACTTGTTTACTCTGCTAATGGTCCCACGAGTGTCCGCTAGTAGCCTTGTTTAGACAGTTTTATCAACTGTGTATTTTTCTTCAGCTAATAATAAAATCAGCATCTTTCTCTATGAATAACAAATTTTTAAATCTTTTTCAGTCTGTTAATGAATGAAGGTTATGATTCCGTATCACCAAAAAAAAAATTAAAAAAATTTCTTAAATCTGAGATAACTTTTAGAAATTTCTCGTTTGAATTTAAGTCCCACGATATTGCATACTTTGTCTCATAATTGCTAGGTTGAGCTTTAGGATTATATATATTTTGGTATCCAATGTAAAAGGTTTTTAAGCGGAGCTCATATTTTAAAGGTATTTAAACGAAAACCGGCCTTGAATTTAGCGATCCCAAAAATTTATTTGATCAGCTCCTAATAATTACTTTTACTTGTAATTTTATTCTTGTAAAATAATTAAAAAAGTTACGTGGAAAAACATAAAAATAGAAAATGAAAAATGATAAAGATCCCACCCACCCAAATCCACCCGTAGAAACTGACAAGGACAAGTCATAGCTAGCAACAAATATAGTAGTGGTTTGTACAACCATAGCAAAAGGATTTCCAACATCTCGTCTAAGCCACCATTGATGTAAAATAGAGTAGCAGCATATGTCACAGTGGATTCATCACAACGGCCAATTGATTATTATAATTATTGTAAATATTATCTTTCCTTTTCCAGCATCGTGAATATCTTTATATATTTGTAAAATTCAAGCAATTGAATCAAGAGAAAACAGTTACTGTTTTCACCATATTCAAGCATCTCAAATATCTTTATGGTATTAGAGCATCATGGTTTCAAGTTCAAATTCAGAACCATCCCTCTCCCCTCAATTTGTCCATCAGTGTTCGAGTTTGGTTCCAATCAAACTCAACGTAGAAAATTATCTTCTTTGGAGTTCTCAGATTCAACCCCTTATGTTCACCTTTGGGATAAATCACCATATAATTGATGCTAAGACTCCATCGAAAATGATAGAGTAAGATGGGAAGGAGATAAATAATCCAGATTTTCTCGTGTGGAAAAAGAATGACTTCTCACCACTTGGCTGAGGAGTATGATGAATGAAGACGTATTGAGCATGGTTAGCTTGCAAACGACTCGATAAATCTGGCTCACCATTGAAGAAAACATGTTGCCTGCAACTAAGGAGCAACAAACATGGCTAAAAGATAGCCTTTATTCTCTAAAGAAAGGATCATCCAAGCTTGATGAATTTCTTAAGAAATTCAAGGGCATCTGTGAAGGGCATCTATGACAAGTTGGCAGCCATTGGAAAACCAATGAAGGATGATGACAAAATCTTTCAAATTGCAAGAGCCTTAGGTCCCAAATACGCTGACTTCAAACTGCAATGCTCTCCAAAACCATGAACACATTGTGATGGTAAAAAAAGATGAAGAAGCTAGACTTGGCACAAATCAAAACCAAGCCTTCTACAGTCAGTGTGGAAGAGGCAGAAATCAAAGAGGTGGAAGACCTCCATACCGGGGCAGAGGATCTCAACGTAACCTAAGTGGTAGAAATTACCCCAACAACTACAACAATTACAATGGCAATAACCGTAGACCACAACAACAGCCTCAAAAACCAAATAAAGAAAATAATACCTCAGATGAAGAAGTTATTTTTTGCCAAATCTATCACAAACGCAAACATAGTGCTGCTAAGTGTTAGAACATATATGACTATGACAATGAAGACGATCCACAAGCCCTATTTGCGGATGGTTTAGTATTGAGAAAAATCTGGCCGATATCTGCACAGGTATCAATCGAACCACATTTTTTTAATTATTTATGTTTTGAATTGTAACCATAAAAATTGCATTAAAAAAATTTAATCATAATATATGTAAACTAAATTTACTACTGGTAACCTAGTCTTCTTAATTCCTAAATTTAATATAACTCGTTGTAGCCGCACCACTGCTCTTTCTATACACACACACTGTCATCCATATTCATGAGACAAAGGTGACAAAAGTAATGGTAAAGTCATACAATGTTATAGTATAAATTGAAAGATAATGCTATCTTTTATTTAATGCTATAATACCATATAATTTTACAATTATTTTATCGTCTTTGTATTAAATTCTTCTGGTCAAATATCAGTACTAGATAGAATTTAATAACAAAGTGTGTGTATACATATATAGCAGCTTATTTCGCTAAACCATCAGATTTTCAAAACCAATAGTAATAGCAAAAAGTTTAGCTAGCTGATCCCAGTTAGGAGTTGAAAGATGAAAGCAATGACAGAGGAGTATATCAAAGCCATAATGAACAATCAGATTTGGGTTCTTTTCAGGCCATCTTCACTAACAACATGCTTCAGAGGTTTGGGCTGTCCCATCGCATGGGGAACTCAAATAGCTTAATATTTTCTTTAAAACAAAAATGATTACGATGTCGTATGTACAAAGGTCCAATTAGGTAAATGGTGGGGGTTCAATAGCTCCACTCTACTCTTATTGCGAAGTTCTTGGCCGCGATAGCCCAACTCATAATTTTAATTTGATTTTCAAATTATTTGTTTCGAACCTGCTTTTCAACCCTTCTTTTTATCGTACTCCTTTTTTTTTTATTATTAGTAAATCTATCTTAGCAAGGACTTTTAATTTAAAAAAGACTAAAGAAAATTGCACTGAATTTTTTCCCAACTTCAGAGAATGACTTTCAGATCCTTAATGTCTCTAATTTTTAGGGCTAGATCTTTTTTGAAGTAAATTTATTCGAAAGAGAAACAAATTTATAATGTGTCTAAAATAAAAGCAGGAAAATCTTCCAACCACATCACAAATGGATGAAGTTGTAAAGCAAACTTAGCTAACTTATGTCAAGCCTCGAAATCGATTAGTAACCAAATTCACTGCATATTTCGAACCAAATTCCGCAACCAAAATCCCGCATCAAGCGCAACATCCAAACCGAAAATTAAAATTTAGAAAAATGATAAAAGGAACAAAACCATACCAAAAAATTTGTCTTTTAGTTTTTTTTATGACGTACTTGTTCAGACAAATACCCTTCACAGAGGAGGAATGTCGATGTCTCTGCTCTACTAGTATTTCATGTCGATGTATTTGCTCTACTAGCATTTCGCAATAAAGAAAGATTTATAAATTAATTACATTAAATTATACTTAATTAATGAGGTTGAGTACATGGCGATTCGAACCTTTGACCTTACAGTTGTGAGGACAAAGGTTCACTATTAGGCCAAAGGTCGAAGTGATAAAAAAAATTTGTCTTTTAGTAAATCTTGTAGATTTATCTTTAATGACTTTACTTTTTTTTTTTTTCAAAAGAATTCTTAAATTTTACTATAAGACAAAAAAAAAAGAAAAGAAATTTGTCATGATTTTGTCATTGTTTAGTTTACTTATCATTGCTTTTAAAATTAAGGATGTGACTAAGTTACATAATGTTTTATTTGGCCCAACTCTTAAATTGTTGTAAATTACAATATTATGTAACCTAAGTCTCGTTTGTTTAGTATTGAGGTATTGTACTTTTTATATTACAGCTCTTGTCAGAAAAAATTATAACTATGAAATAAAAAAAATTTTTGAGAAAAATAAAAGTTAACATTATGTAATAAATATAATTTTAAATAATAATTTTAGCAAAATTATTAAAGATATAATAAATTTTTCATTATACAAGTATAAAATTAAATCAACTTAACTTAAAAAAAAAAAAAAATTATCCACTGCCACAACAACATTTAACTTAAAAGAAAAACAGAAAAAACTAGGTTTTGTTACTTCTGAATCATGTTCATAGGACAGAGGTAGTCAAAATAATTTAATCATATAAAGACATAATGGGTTTCTTACAAACTACACGAACTGCATCTGCATGCGAAGCCACTGCCACTGCCCTACTTGTGCGTTTTTCTTTGCGAACTTTTGTATATTCCAAAGGACCACAGCATCATTTCGATGACTTAATGAATCCATAATCTTGTTTCTTTATCTAATAAAAAAGCTAATTAATTTATGGATTTTAGGGATAGCTTTGTGAACTTAATGAATCCGTTAAGAATATTGTCATATTAAAATGATTTTCAACAATAGGCAAAGCTCAATCCAAGCGTTTGGTAAGATATGCTTAAAATTGAACGATCAGAATGATGTTGAAGCCGCTTTTTCGGCTTTCCAGTATTATTATATTACATAATATATATCCTATAATGCTCTAAATCTTTTACTTATTTTGCATTTCAAATTGACAAGAATTTCATGCACGGTAGTCCACAGCATAATCTTTATCACTTTAATTATTGTGTGTTTATACCATAAAAGAAGAACTAGCTAGTTTGAGGAATCTAGGGATCTTTTTTAAACAGTTAAAGGAGATCGAGCAAAAGCCTACGGTGCCATATACATTTTGCTTCGAATATATACTTACTAGGTTTTTTGGGGCTTGTTTCCAAAAATTTGATGCATCACAATTGCTTATGCATCATCTTCCACAGGCAAGCTAATAAGTAAACAAATACAGCACTATGAACCAATGAAATGTAAAGTGAAAATCCTATCAAGAGTGATACTAATTATATTGTCATTTCATACATTATTTCATTATTGCCGTAAAAACGAAAATGGTAGATGTACTTTTAGTTGCCTATATTTGAGCCAATTACCCTGCAAGTCTTCGTAGTTTAAAAAATTAGGTGAAATGCCCTTGTTGTGTGTGTGTGTATTTTTTTTTCATAAAAACCTACTTAATTATTCTATGCTTTTCACTTGTTACATATAAAATTTGTTTGAACTTTAAGTTATATCAGGCAAAAAAATATGTTATTCTTGAAAAGTTAAATATAATAGTTGTGGAAGTAAGTAAGTAAAAATATGAATCTTTTGAGTAATTTTGAAAATCATAAGCTAATTGGGTAATTAATTTTAAATTTAGTTTAAATTTACATTGATTAATTTAATTTCAGTGGAGAATCTTCAAATTTATCTCGCCAATAATTATTTTGTTACTTAATTCCGTTTGATGCAACAATATCAACTACCTTTTCCCTTTTCTTTTTTTTCTTTTTTTTCCCCAGAGAAACTATTAAATATACATAATGGTGATATGAAATCCAATAAAGAAGGATTCTTAAAATAATAAAATTTTAAACCAGCCATTAACGTTTGTTTTAGGTTGTGTACGAGGTTTAAGTTTTTATATATAATCCCAATTGAGGGAGCATATCTTTCGGAGATGAGATCTCAAGTATGTCTCAAAAAGTGTTCTTTTTGAAAGATTTGGCCAATATTTCAAAATATTCTCATCTTAAAAGGATAGAAACAAAATTTGGGGATTTTTCCCGTCAGAAAGATGAGAAATTAAACCAGCATTCCAACAAGAAGTTGACAGCAAGTTGTTAACTCATGATTGATTAAAATTCCCTACTTCTTATGTTCCCTTCCCCCACCCCCACCCACAACAGAAATACAAAATTTATCATTTCCTCATTCGTATAGCAAACACAAAGCGGGCATATAAATCGACATTGCAACAACTGCCGGAGTTAGGACACCCGACCCAATTCATCCCTATGCTGCAGAGGCCGACAAGCAAAGAAACTGACTCAGATGAAAAGCAAAACTTTTGTGGGGCACCAAACATAATTTGAATTGAAGCCACGTTTCCCAATTATGTGAAACTTTGTTGCTTGTACTGACCCTCTGCAGTTTAGTCTTTGAAAAGAATCTTCACTTTGCTATTTCCCATTTAGAAAAAAACAAGCCTCGATCCATCCCCCTTATCTGTGCGATATGAGCTTCTCAATATATATATATATATATATATATATATATATTTTAAGATTCTCTTTTCTTATTTGCAAAAATTTCATGTAATCGACAGGTGTGATCTCGGAGGACTTTTAAGTACCATATAGCTCTTAAAAGGTTGAGGAGTTGCAATCTTCAAATCACAACAATCATACAATTCAACTACTTATTGCGGAATATAGAAAGATGTAAAACTTTGATTAAAGAATGTATATAGCTAAGACCTTTTGCTTTGTTTTCAATGTGCGAATTCAAAACATAGATAAATTGACTCAATCAATTGCAACAATCAAGTAAATTTATACTGATATTGAGGTAATTAAAAATTAGAAGTAGTATTGGACTTGTATTGTGGACTGTCTTCTTCAATGATAGTAGAGGTATCAGTCCAAAAATTATTAAATATGGATAGATAGAGTAAATTTCTAACTTCAATAATGTTAGAGATCCCAACATTTGAGTTCTAACTGAAGTCTCAATGTTATGTGTCTCTCATTTATTGGATGATCGATTTCATAGTTAGTAAAATTACTTAACCATCATCCAATGAATAAATGCCATATCAGTTGGGACTTAAATTAGAGCTTAAATATTGTGATATGTGTCAATGCTCCTTCTAACTTATGCTTTGTGAAAATAAAGGTTATACTATACTATAAATTTCTTCCCAAATATAGTTAATGAGAGTAGATTTCAAAGTTGTTCTCCATAAATCTCTAAATTACAATATAAATGCATCTATCCGAATTTTCAGTAAACCACATATTGCATTACGAAAGTAGATTGTACAATATGTTTAATTTTCGGTAATCCTCTAATTACTAAATGGGTCCTTCTAGTTAGTTTATTTAGATTTTGAAGCTAGAAAGGAAGTAGCTGGCCCACATCACCAACAGCTTTTAGAATGATAGATGTCTTTTGAATTATTAAAAAGTCACCAAAAAAGCAAAATTTATAGATAAGGTGAAGACTTTTTAGAGGCTACTGAAATTAACAGTCAATTTGTCATCATTCTGCTTCTCAATGGTTTAAATTCAGAAGATACAGATACTCCGGAGGACCCTGAATCTCTCAATAAGTTAATACAGTCCACTGTCAACCCAGTTCTCAGTCCAAAATTGTACATTGATTTAATCAGTTTCTTCTTCTTGGACAGATACTGGACTGGGTAATTAGCTCAAACCGTAAAGATTAGAAGAATATTTAAGCAAGTTGTGATCTAATAATTCAATAGCGAAAACGGTAAACGTTTACGTAAAGTGGTTTACTCCCATCTCTCATTTGCTTGAAGCAAATATGGGAAAGTCCCGTCAAAACTCCTCAGTTTTACCCTCCTTGCAATCCCTGAAGCCATTACGGTTAATTGCTTGGATAAGCTTTTTAATTAAGATGAGAGAATGCATGGTTAAAAAAAAAAAAAAAGAAGCATAGAAAGGAAAGAATCCAAATAACATAAATGTTTGAGAATTAATATTCTTCTTCAACATTTGAATGTCATAAGTTACTGTCCTAAATATTTTTATCTTATGAGTATGTCATGTTAATCTTGATTTTTGCCATATGTATGCCATAATACAATAGATTATTGCTATATGTGTATGTCATAATGATATAAATTGATAGGAGACTTTGCTTCATTTCATGTGTTTATGTTTTTCTTTTTATCAATTTACTTTTATGTATTTTATGATAAAAGTTCATGGTAAGGTTTTCTAGCTCCTCCCTAACTAAGCGTCTGTCGCATGTCTTTTTTTTCAATCTCAATAAAGAAAATCAATTAAATCTTCCAAATCTAGATCTTATTTTGTTTTCATGACGCAAAGCTCAAGAAGAATAAGTGAAATTTTTTGGAAAAAATGAAAATAGACAGTAAGAGAGACTTGGAAAAAACATTCGTCAGTAGAATGGATTTGAATTTAGTATTGAATTGATTGTGCTTAACTTTTAATAATCTTTCATTAACGTATATGCATAATAATATATAATTAAAATTTAATTAATTTTATATTAAAAAATTAACAAAAAAAAATTAGTTCAGTATTGAATCTAAATGGAAGTAGAAAAAACAAGAAGAAGAAGAATGAGTCGAGGAATTATAGAAGGGCAACAGCCTTCCAGCTTGTATAAGTGAACAAGTTTGCTAGCTCAGTGGCTCTTTTGAAGTACCTGTGTAATCATTTTTTTATTTAATCTTTTTTTTTATTGCATACTTTTCAAAACCTTCTCTTTAACCTTTTGAAGTGACCATGGGGCAGGGTTCTTTCAGCACTGACGTAATGATGTTGAAGGGACTGAAATGATTATTATGATTCTTCTGCACATAATTAGGCTCTATTTGAAGAAATGTAAGTTATAGGCCTAAATAGGCAATTTTTACCATTTCAAGAAAAAAAATTACTGTGATTGTTCCGTCCAATCCAGTTAAAAGTAAAGCCTGGAGATAAATATATAATTGAAAGATATTGTTGGGTACTTTCTGAACCTACCCTACTTATATTGTCAAATCACCCAAAAGCTAATAGTAACAACACCAAACTGTCGGCCTGGGAGGGCAACTGTAGAAGTTCCCTTTCACAGGTCAATATTTTCTCTCCTAATTATGTAATTGAGTGCAAATAAATATTTTTCATACTCACGTGGATGGAATAAGTATTTTTTAATTAATTATTAGTAAGTACAGAATAGAAATAATAGAAATATGGGTCCTATTTAATGTACTTGATCTAAAAGTATATAATCATTTAAAGGGAGTCCGAATACATGTCTAATTATAAATATTAATAATTAATTTTATTCGATACGAAATTTTTTTTAAAGAAATTTATTTTTAAATAAATTAAAGATACAAGTAATAACACACTTAATATAACCATCGAGTACTCGAAGAGTATTTATCTCTTTTCCATTTACTTATTACTTATTTTTATATTAATTTTTCTAAGTTACACCTGCTGTTAGCTGTAACTCAGGCCTTCCCTTTTATATTATATGCTGCTTGATCATCATCAGCGTCTCCGAGCAGCAGTCTCCCTTTGTGCATTGAAAAAGACAGCAGCCACAGGGAGGCCAAGGTCATTTTCTTCAGCAAACTTTCTAGTGTTAAAGCGATCCCTTGAAGCTGGTACACTCATCTCTGTTTGTCTTCGTTTCTGCTTGAAGAGCAGGAACACAAACCTGTGGATCCCAATATTTGGCCTCGGGATTTCATAATTCACAACTTCTTTACCTGTCATACCACAAAAAATGTCCTTTAAATCATTTAATTGTTTATTTTTCAGATCAAACACTGAATCTAAATTTGCTTAGATAACATTACTTACCAAACGAGGCATCAGTGGTACCTGGGATGTCGGTGACAATCCTGTAAGATTGTCAAATAAAGGGATTCAGACTCGGATAGCTAGATGGACATGTTTGTGTTCACACAACCTTCCTTCTTTATTACGCAGATTGTACTGAAGTTGTACTAATGCTACTATGAACTAACGCTAGCTATCATGGATTTTGCAAACAACGTTACACAAACACACCCTTCAAATTATGGTATATGATGCATGATCTTTTATATATGTATATGCGTATATGTTTAATTATTATACATGACTGTAAAACGCTACGCTTTATGTGAATCATAAATTCACCCTAGAAATAGGGCACAAATTTTCAGATCTGTCCTTTTAAAAGTATTTATTGTGAGACAGTCTTTATAATATATAATTAACATCGGACGGTTTTAGAGGGGTTGTAATTTCAAATATACCAGTGCAAATGCTCCCTCAAGTAAGGGTCACTTGGGCCAGGAACATCTGGGTCAGTCATGATCTGCAAATAATAAAGAATTACGACCAATCAATAATTTCAGAGGGTGAAAAGAGAGAAAGAACAAGAAAAACAAGGGGATAAATGTTTTTACCAGAGTGAAGAAAGATCTCATATCCCCTCCAAGAACCTCAACCTTAGGTTTTTGAGTTACTTGCGAGGGAAACATTTCATGGCCATTATATACTTGCTGCCTGATGGAGTTGTAAGTTACAGTCATTTTCACAGATGGAGTGAAATAATCAATAACCTCACCCACCACTCTTCCAAGCACAAGGGCGTCTGGCATTTTTGCCATTATTATGAGTGACAAAAAGAAAGAGATAAACTAGTGAGCCTGAATAAGCTTCTGCTTTATCTTTTCTTTCTGAATGTTTCTTATTTGAGGTAGTGAAGTTGGAGCCAGAAGCCCTCACATTTATAGTGTTGAGAGAATCTCAAGGGTTGCTGGTTAGTGGGTTACAAAAAATGTTTAAAATGTGGAATGCAAAAAGAAAATTAAAGCTTGGTGTCATATGATTTTATGCTAAATTAAATTTAAAAAAAGGGTAACCAAGGCTAGCCTAAGGAGATTCTCATTCCTTTCTATCTCACTCTTTTTTATTGTAACATGTAAACAGAAACAACATTAGCTTTTAAAACTCAAAAACATTGTATTATATATGGACTGACGAAAGTAACAGCACAAGATGTTTGTTATTACCTCAAATTGTGAGACGAGGATGACGATGACTAATTTATAAGTAAACAGAGTCAATCAGACCCATCTTAAGGAATGCCTCTATTATTATGAGAGTCACTACAAAATTAAATTATAGCAAACATATGCCTAATGTTTTTATCTGATTAGGATTATATATTGCATGAGTGATCCAAGTTATTGGGACCTAGAGTGTCGTGTTCTTATCTTTTGGTCGGCTCATGAAAAAAACCAAAAAAAGAAAAAAAAAGGAAATAAAAAAAGGGCTTATAGTCAAAAGATAAATAATGATTATGATGAGAATCAACCAACTGTACTGTGATTTTTACTTTCTCGGAATCCAGCCAAAGGGAAATATTCTGAGCTTGGTAAATGTTGCGTATGATTTATCTGCATGAGAAGGAGCCAAAACGAAAGTTCATGAAGTGGAAGAGCTCATAATTACTAACACGAAATAGTAATAAGGATTCTTTTACACTTTCGGCAATACATGGAATGAAAATTTTTAAGATAGAATTTATGTGCTAGATGCATGCATTCCCTCTTTCTCTGGGTTTCGGATTATTTAGGTGTCGTATACAAAGTTTTTTAACCTAATTCATACTCAAAAACTAACTCTAAAGTAATTAATCTAATAAATACACAAAAATTGTTAGACTTCTATTAAACTCTCAAACCCTCTCTGATCTCGTCCAGAATTTAAAGAAACAAAATAAACTTGACTTTTATTCATTCAATGTGGCTCAAGGACCTATTTATACGAAGGAAAATTTTATGTTGTCATGACTAAAATTACAATATTAATATCGTGATAGACAAAAATTTTGTAAATTATACACATGACTAGTAAATAAAAAGTAAAATAAATAATTTAATATAAGAGTGATAAATTGATATTTTATATCACTTATATATTAATTTACTAATTTTATCTTACGTTTATAAGTCTTATCTTCTATTTACATAATTTTATGTTTTATTTTACACTTATTATTGATTTACAAACTTTGCGATAACTTTATATGTTTTACGTTTCATTTATATAATTCAAGTTTACTTATAGTATTAGTGTCGTAATTTTAATCATGGGATCATAGAATGACCAATACAAGATAACAAAACTTAATAAAGTAAATAATCAAAGGAAATTTCTATAATACTATGATTAAAATTACAGTATCAATGCAATGATGAACATAAATTTATAAATTACACATATGACCAGTAAATAAAAGATAAAACAAGTAAATTAATATAAGAGTAGTAAATCAGTGTTTAAGTTAATTACAAATAAAATAAACCCTTGTAAAAATAATATAAAACATGTAAATTAACAATAAACTTTAATCAAAAGAAATAGTTTATTCATTCGTATATTACTATATATATATATATATATATATATATATATATATATATATATATATATATATATATATATATATATATATATATATATATATATATATATATATATATATATATATAATTGAATCTTATTTTCAATTTTATACATAGTGCATGTATTTTCAAACTTACTTTTAGAGTTACAGTCGAGGAGGTTTAGAATAACGTAAAATCACCTTATCTTACAAATAATCACGGAAAAATGAAAAGAATAATTTTTCAAAACTAGATTTTAAAAGTAAATTTTATCCTTAATAAAACTTCACAAAACCCATCATATGTATCATATAAACCCAGAAATATCATTCTTCAATTTAGAAATAAAATTGGTAAATATATAAGGTAACCACTATTATAATAATTTTTTAAATTTACATTTGTAAATTTTTATTTTTGTAATAACTCTTATATTAATTTACTTATTTTACTTTTCATTTACATAATTTATATTTTATTTTATATTTAATGTTGATTTATAAGTTTTATGTTACATCTGTAAGTTTTTATTTCGTTTACCAATAATACAACAATTTACCACTCATATAATAATTTACTTGTTTTACCTTTTATTTACAAGCCTTATATTTCATTTATTTAATTTATGCTATATTTTACACTTAATATTGATTTACAAGTTATAACTTTTATGTTATATTTATGAGTTTTTAGTTTGTTTACTAATGATAAACAATTATACCATTCTTATGTTGTTCTACACCAATTTATCATTCCTATATTAATTTGCTTATTTTACCTTTTATTTACAAGTCTTATGTTCTATTTACATAATTTATATTCTATTTTACACTTAATGTTGATTTACAAGTTCTCTATTATGTTAATTTACTTATTTTGTCTTTTATTTACAAGTTTTATGTTTCATTTACATAATACATATTTTATTTTATACTTAATGTTGATTTACAAGTTTTCTATTATATTTGTAAGCTTTTGTTTTATTTACCAATAATATACTAATTTATCACTCCTATGTTAATTTACTTGCTTTACCCACCATTTACAAATCTTATGTTTCATTTACATTATTTATGTTTTGTTTTACACTTATTGTTAATTTACAAGTTTTATGTTATATTTGTAAGTTTTTGTTTTGTTTATCACTGATACAATAATTTGCCACCCATTTGTCAATTTTTCTTATTTTATCTTCCATTTTTATCATTTATATTTTATTTTACAATATTTTTTTACAAATTTTATGTTATATCTATAAGTTTTTATTTTTTTTATTGATAATACATCAATTTACCACTATTTTGTTGATTTACTTACTTCATGGGGCAATTGAAATTAGAAGCTAATTGTATAATTAAGACTGATCACTCGAGCACTCAGAGCCTATTTTAGGTTACGTTTATCACCTGATCAAGGTTGGTCCTAAACAGAGTGTTAATTGTAAACCGAGGGGCCAAAATATAAATCTTTCAAAGAAATTGGCTAAATTTCATTTAGCGCCATTATTTTCCCTCCCTGAAATTTTACCCACCCCTAACTTTATATTTAAATAAAGGATTTTACTAGCATACAGCAGCTGTATGTTAGATGCTTCCTTAAATAAATATTCTCATAAAAACCACTCAATCCAAAACCTTAAGTCAATAAGGCTGACATCTTATATTAGTATTAATGGAAGTCCTAATAATTGATCTCTAACAGTACTTCTAACATTAGATAGATCAAAACAAAATCTTCTAAAATTTATCTTTTCTTTTTAAAAAATCTCTAATCAATAAATAAAATACCCTAAATTAAACATTTCTTCTTAGAATTGAACAATTAACCTCTTGCTTCAATGACAAGAAGTGAAACCAACTAGACTATTATTTGGGGTTGACCTTATATTTATATGTAGAGGAAAGAACACAAATTTTTTTCATGATCGGCTTCGAAAAGCCGGGAGAACCATATGTAATGCAGCTATCAACTAAAGTAAATTCCACTTTCTGCTGCCTCTTAACATAGAGGAAAGACAGAATTTCAGCAATATCCTCCTCTTATGAGTTATGACGATCTGAAGCTGGGAAAGACTCAAGGCCTTTTGTATAAAGGTAATAAAAGAAGATAATTTTCAAGGTGGTCGTGTTAGAACCTTTCCCAGGTAACCATTCATGCATTGATGCGATGTTACTAATTATATAGAAATTTTTTATTAGTTTTGGAGGCTATGGGGATAAAGTTAATTAGCCCCCACCAAAATGTGCCCCAAGTAATAAAGATAGTGGTGAAGAGCATTTCAAGTAAAGATATTCAGTTGAGGTCACTTCTTCACTTGAATTAGCAATCATTGAAGTGGATTGCCATATTTAGAAGCCCAAGCACTTGTTTTTCTGCTTCATTTTCGGCTTTGGAATCATATTTGATAATGTAAATTACTACTTCGTTCATTTTTATTTTATTTTCTCCTACTCTTTATTCCAGTTGTTTGTTGTCAGATCGTTTAAGAGCCACAGCATTTTTTTAAGAATGGTCAAAAAGTGTGGATGGTTTCTTGTGATCAAATTTCACAAACATGAACATGGATGGTCTGATAATGCAGACTGAGTCATTGAATGATTCCTTTTTCTGTCGCAGGGATAAGAGTGAAGACTAAATTAACATCTTTACTATTTTCACTTCTTCTTTTTTTATTTGATATTTCTAAAGCATAGCACATCAATTAATTGTTATTTGGTATTAAGGCATTAGATAATTTAAAAGTTATAATTACTGTTGTGCAAAAAAAAGTACAATTAATAATGAAATAAGAGTCGATTGTGTAATGGTAAATATGACTTTTTAATACCACTTTTGACAAAAAAATAATAATAAATATATTACAAACTTTTTATCATACAATTTTTACATAAAATCAATTTAACTTTCAAAATTGCAACAAAATAATTTACTAAATATTTTAATATAATAACTTTTAAACTATAATTGTCCAATCACAATATTAAATAATGCCCAAGTACTGAAGCCCATAGAAATTTAGCTGAATTATAATAAAAGTGGAGAATACCAGTTTGGTTAAATCACCTTCTGATATGAAGAGATATATTTATTTTCACTATATTCGTGGAGGTACATCTACGGAAGCTCAAGTAGGGGTCCTCTTAGCTCAAGGATTGACGGAGGGGGGTCCCCTTAGCTCAAGCGTTCGTTATTCAAGCCCCGGCAACAACGTCCAGTCACTTCAGTGTCTCAATCGACACGCTTGCTCCACAAAGTTTGCTTTTTTTGGTCATCAATAATCATTACATTTAGTCGTAGCTTTTCTTAATATTGAAAAAAAAGATCTTCAAAGATTGCCCATGCGGCTATGCCATAAGCAAGCTGACCTCATGATCAGTTGCTTGCAGGCAGAGGCAAAAGCCAGAAATGTTTTCTGAAACTCATTGACTTGCTTAAGATTGTGATCTTCGGTCCTGCATGTGCCAACTTCCATGTGTATTCATAGTTGTTAATTTATAAGAGTTTAATTTAGTAGTTATTTATTTGAGTGGGAGTGAGATTAAGAGTGAGAGTGAGAGTGGAAGAGTATAAAATTCTCTCATTCAAGTGTTTACTTATTTGTTTAAAGGTGAGAGTGGGAGTGAGACTCTGTGGGTCCCACTTATTTTTAAAATGTGGAGTGGATTCACAATCCCATAAAAGAGGTAGGAGTGGAAATCTGCTCCCACATCTTCTTTTTTTTTTTTTTCTATTTTATTAATATTATTTATTTTATTAAAATAAAATAATATTACATTTATTTAAAAATATTAATATTATTTATTTAAATAAAATAATAATTTATATTTATTAAATATAATATAATTTATTAATATTAATATTTATTAATATAATATATTTATTAAAATTAAATAAAATAATATTATATTATTTAAAATAATATATATAATTTAAATAATATAAACTTATTAAATAAATATATATATTCATAGAGAATTAATAATATACCATCATTATCTTATTTGAAATATATTATTATTATATTTGTTAATTTAATAGTATTATATTTATTTACTATTAATAATTAATAAATAAATAGTTTATTAAAAATATTAATTTTGTACTATATTATTAATAATAATGTTTCATTTGTGTTCTAGTATCAATAATTTTAATTTACATAATTACAATTAAATTAATAAAAAATTATGATTTACATAACTAAAAATATAATAATAATTATTAAGTTATATAATTAAAATTAATAAAAAATAAATAGTTTATTTTATAAATATATTTTTATTAAAATATATTTTTTATCAACATTGTAACTAAAACGTATGATTTTTTAAATAAATATAAAATTATAATTTGAAACTATCCACTCCCAATTCAAAATAATATAAACACATAAATATGATTCTGATTTTTATTCTATATTCTCATTTCAGTGTAAGTAAACAACCTAATCCCACTCCCACTCCCAAGATTCTCAATCCAATCCGAAAAGTAAACGCTACCTCCATCGATTCATTCTTGCTTAATTTTGAGCATCTAAGCGAAAGGTTTTGAGAAGCATATGATGATTGCTTGCCTTAATTTAAAAAGAATATGAAAGTTTCATTGATGAAGAACATGGTGTTGTAACATGATTGTTCAGTTAAACTACACGGTGATATCACAGAAGCAACTGCAAAAATCATTTTCGGTGAACTAGGTGTTTGGTGTCGAGGAAAATGAGCGAAAGTTCAGAGAGAGCTAGAGAGAATGAATTGCTAAAACACATATGTTATATTGATAAGTGTTGAACACAAAAACAAGTACTACCAGCCGATAACATCATGACACGCATATAAAAAATTATACAAATAATAATTCTGTTGGTTGGTTGTATTCAAGATGCAACTATTCAAGAATTTCTCAACCAAAAGCTTGCTCCTTTTTCAATTTATTTGAATTATTTTAGTTCACTAAGGATTAAATTGTCGAATTATATAAAAATTTAAAGGAGAATGATGCGTTTAGTTAGACATTTTATAAACTGTAGGGATGATATAGGCTATTAAACCAAACTATATATAGGAATGTCAAAAACATTATCTAACCCTCTTTCAATATTTTTAATAAGGAACTTTTGGTGCACTACGTTGGCTGCTTTCGGCATCACCAATGCCGGGCTATATAGATTTGTTATTGGAAGCACAATTTATTGAAAATTAAATATGTAGATTTGTTAAATTATTGGCAGAAACCCACTAAATTGAGGATATTCTAAACTTGCTAATCATGCCACTTGTAATTAGAATCTAAGGTCTGCATGACCCGATCATTGGGACCTAACAAAATTCTGCAAATTCCTTCCACGGTCATTATCAGGAACCTTGTTCCTTTGTCATGATTCTCTGCTATAGACTTGGCTTCTTTTGTGACCCATGCTTAGTTTATACAATATGATAGATATGCTGTGGTCCTCAATGAAATTTATAAATTGATTACTTGGGCATGTATATAAATGTTGAAAGAAACCAAGCTTTTCAATTTTTTTTTCCAACATCATAGCTTTAAAAGTGCTAATGCTAAATAAAAGATATAAAATAACTATTGATAGCTCTTTTATCAGAATTTTAGCACTTGAATGCTCACATAATGATCCACTGGCAAAGTTGCAGACGCATGCAATATGATCAATTCAGTTGTTACAACATATTCTCAGAGTGTTTTCACATAAATATTAAAGTATAAACGAACACATTCCCATCCCCATACATAAACACAAATTTAAAAAATTCTTTATTGCAAAATCAATGTGAAGGAAATCGTTGTATTTTGAGGCAAATGTGTGGGAAGAGGTTCAAATTTACCGTGTTCATATGTGAGAGACAGACTCTATATATATTTAGAAAAAGAAAAATCAAACAAATATAATTTGTTCTAAAAGCTTAACCATCGAAAACCAAAATTGCAATATTTAATAGAGCTGCTTAAACGAAGTCGGTGCAAATCAATTTCTTGTTTGATTTAATAACAATAATAATAATAGAAGCCCATCAATTTTTGGGCCAAAGCTTTGTCTTTCAACAAACTTTTGGGCTAAACCTTGGAAACCCATATGTGTTGTGATCCATGTGTCCAAACTCTTTGAATAAAAATTTAAACTGTACCAGGAGCCGGGCCAGACTCGGTTTGCAATTGCAAATGCAAGTGTTCGATAAAATCACTGTGGCAGATTTGATTTCTTGGAATTCGACGATTATGATTATGGTTATTTAAGATGAGGGCTGCTTTCAAAGCGAAATTCTTTAACCCTTAAGACTCAAGTTGTCGTGTGCTCATGTTCTGCCGTCTGCTATCCTAGTGTGTAAATAAGGTTAACGCATGTAGCCGTGCAATGCCCCAAAAGCACTTATAGATCCGTATACAGATTAACAAATGAACGGATGTGATTACAACATCTTAAAGAGTATTGTACATCACATCCCGAATATTGTCAAATAGTTAGATTTGTTAATTTTTTTAGACGTGAGATAGGACATTATAGTCAGGGATCATGATTTTCTTTTGATTTGATCATTTTTATGATTAGTGGTTAAATCTGAATAACACACCAATACTAAAATAAAGGAAGCACAAGATTTATAAAAAATCAGAGTGTTCAGATCAGGAGAGAATCATAGTTTAAAAAATATTTACGTCTCCATTTACTAAGAAAATAAAATGTACAAATTTATATGGTGAAATTTTGGACAAGAGATCCTTTATATAATAAGGTAACATAAAGTCCTTTAAAATAAAGTGTTTGGAGTTGGCTAACTGAGCCAACCACCCTATTTTACAATGATTGTATCTTACATAAACATATAAGGTAGTATGGCTCGAAATTTTATACTTCAAATACTCTTTTTATATATATAAGAATTTTTTGTGATTTTAAGTGAAGTAATGTACAGTCTCATTTAAGATTAAATATCAAACTTTTAATTCCATAATATATTTAAACTAGTATTTATTATAAGATTAAATATTAAATTTTTACTTAAAATTTAATTTAACTAGTATTGATTAATAAACATAAAAAATTATTCAAATATTTATTTACAATAATATTAAATAACTATTTAATAGTGTTATATCTATGAACATAGTTGTTGGTAAACATATAATTTATTATTTGATTATTATATAAAATATACAATAAAATTTAATTAAATATATAAATAACTTTATTTATTTTATTTAATTGTCCGTTATATGTAATAAGATATAATTTAAATACCTAATTTACTAGTTGCTTTTTAGATTATTATTAATTATTTTTTATAATGTTCATAAAATATTAACTTAAATACTATCCAGTTTTATTGAAATATAATTTAACAGCATCTAATTCGATAATATACTAAATATATTACGGTGCTATAATCAATCTTCTAATTCAATCTAATGTAATTCGCTTCCAATAATTAATCCAATTTATCACATGGGTTTGTTTGTTCCTCCCAAAAAAAAAATATCGTTCGTCACCATCACGTTTTTAGTTTGCGAACCACATTCATCAGGTGGGCTTTTCAAATGTCTTGTACAAGTTGAAGAGCACTCCTGTAATAATTGCTAGAAGTGGCAATTGAGCAAGAAACAAGGTTTCATCATCTGCATCAGCAAGAGCTCACACCAGAGGCAACAGAGCCTGACCCAGTTGAGTTCACTGTCACTTCCTCTTAGTGAGTGTTTCTCTCTCACTATGTCTCTTTTTGTTGGAATTGTTATTCTACTTCTGGGTTCTTTCATTAAGTTTATCTGAAGGTATGGCAGTGATTGTTTTCAAAGGATATGATATATATATATATATATGTATATATATATATATATAT